>JABUQX010027585.1:0-5000 GCA_015478945.1 Trachelipus rathkii | reverse complement strand
CTATTGATTCAAGTCATATTTTTACTAAAATTATTATGTTTTACATACCCTAAATCAGTAAATCAGTAAATCAGTAAATCAAACCACCCAACCAACACTTCTGTCCAACCTTGATCTATTGATCTATTGATCTATTGATCTATTGATTCAGGTCATAATTTTTACTAAAATTATCATGTTTTATACATACCCTAAATCAGTAAATCAGTAAATCAAACCATCCAACTGCCTTCCTGTCCATCCGTGATCTACTGATCTATTGATCTATTGATCTTTTGATCTATTGATCTATTGATTCGTCATATTTTTACTAAAATTATTATGTTTTAAACAATACCCTAAATCAGTAAATCAGTAAATCAGTAAATCAAACCACCCAACCAACACTTATCAGCCGATTTTGACCCTATAAACACCAAATTGTAGCTTATTTTGGCCTCTAAAACGTTGTTTCCGGTGTTTTTCTGTGTCTGTAAGTCATTTTTTTTCAAATTTTCAAATTTTTCCCCATAAGCAGTGGCATGACATTCTTCGTATCCACTTCCAGAATTTTTTTCGAATTGAACCTCAAACTTAAAATATGCATAGATGGGTCCATTCCTCACAAAATGCACTAAAAGTCATGAAGTACTTTTTTGAGTTTTGTGCTCCAGCGTTGTCCAATTTCCCAAAACCCACTTTTTTTGGATTTTGAAATGAAAAATGCGATAATTTTTATCTGTTTTAGGCGGAAGTGAATGAAATTTCAGGGCAATATGTAGTTCCTGTGGAGCAGGCACATTTTTTTACCTTAGATAATTTTCTTTGTATATGCATTAGTTTTGGATTTCTTCATGGAAACAAATTTTCAAAAAAAAAAATTTTGGGAGTAATTTTTTAAAAAATTATTTTTTGAGTATACAAAAAATTATCTAAGTAAAAAAGATTTATCTGGCCCAGCTATACAAGCCCCGAAAATTTTATGTTGATCGGATAAGTAGAAAAAAAAATATCCAAAATATTTTCACTTTTCAAAAATTTATACGTTCCAAAAAGGTGGAAAATATTAAGATATTTTTGTTTTCTACTTATAGGATTAACATCAAATTTTTCATGGGGGGCGGGGGCTTTGTAGAGTTGGACGAGATTAGACCCTTTTTTTAACTTAGAATAATATTTTTTGTATACTCAAAAGAAAGATTTTTAAAAAATTTCCCAAAATATTTTTTTTTTTTAAATTATTTGTTCCATGAAGAAAATCTGAGAAACTATGGCATATACAAAGAAATTAAATCTAAGTAAAAAAATGTGCCCGCTCCAAAACTAGCAATATGCCCTGAAAATTTTCATCCAACTTTCGCCTAGAACAGATAAAAAATTATCGCAATTTTTCATTTCCAAAAATCCCAAAAAAAGTTGGGTTATGGAAATTGGGGAGCAAACGAATGAGCACAAACTCTAAATAATCGAAAAAATAAATCAGTGCATTTTGAATGGTAGTGGACCCATCTATGCATATTTCAAGATTGAAGTCATGTCGAAAAAAATTCTGGAAGTTGATACGAAAAAGATGACACAAGAACATGCTTGTTTTGAAAAATGTTGAAAATCTGTTGAAAAAAGTGACCTACAGGACACAGAGAAAGACACCGACGGAAAACAACGTTTTGTAGAGAGGGCCAAAGAAAAGCTACGAATTTCGTGTGTTACTAGGGTCAAAATCGGCTTGATTAAATTCGGATATTGATGTCCATTGTTTTCCAGAGGTGGGGGGGCTAAAAGGGGGTTCCCTAGAAATCGAAAGCTTATTGCGGATCATGCCCTTAAACATGGTATATAGCATCCAAATGACGCGTAATCCTATTCACATTTTGTGGAAGGCTATTAAAGCTCTAACTACAAATGTGTACATTGTATATTAGACATGGTATATGTTGAAACAAAAATTTATCCACAACAGTTGGGTTGTAATTATCATACTGATCAAGGAATATACTCTAACGTAAAAAGGTTTCCACATCAATAAAGCTAGACATAGCGCGTAACAGGAAGCTAAGAAAATAATTGTGCCACAAGACAACCCTGAACACAACTTACAATTACGAAGACTAAACTGTTTAAACAATGTAAGACAAAAGTTCCTACACTGTAACACTAGGTGAAGAGCTAACCTAACATGTCATGCAAGAGCGTAAACCTATTCAATACCTTTTTTTCAAACATTCTGCTACCATATTAATGTAAATCTTTAATTGACACAGTAACTGAGTTTATCAAAAAAATGGTATCATACCTTGGTCCGAATTACTCGAGAAACAGACCGACGAATATATGCATACGTAACAAAGGTTTTTTACATTATCATAGTAAATATTTAACAAAAATTTATCATAACTTACTAAATATCATAAGTCTCACAAATAATTTGCAAAACTAACAACGTTTTACCAACAACATAAACATAAACATAAACAAAGTTTTATCCAAAACATAACATAAAAATAAGTTCTTGAATAAATATCCATAGTCAAAGTGTAACAGGTTTTACCCGCGAATTTAAAGGCAATAAATCAGTAAAGTCAAACTACCCGAACCCCTCCCCACCCCTCCCTACCCATCCGACCACGACCTTTTGATCTATCGATCTAATGATTCAGGTCCCATATTAAGTACCATTTCGGCTAAACATAATATAAAAACAAGTTTTTTTATATACTAACCAATGAATATATATCCTAACGTAACATTGTTTTCAAATTAAAAAGCTAACTTAGCATTACCAGAACTAAAGAATATAATGTACAATGGACAAAACCTAACACACCTTAAGCCCGAATAAACTACTAACATTAACAAAGTTCCATACTTAAAAACAGTAAAGTACCTAGCACAGCGTACAAATCGTAACATATTCACACTTTTTCAAGCATATCTCTAACATATCAATGTTAATTTTACATTAACACTATCGAATTACATCGCATTTTGAGTATCATTTCTGATAAACATAACACAAAAAATGAGTTCTTTATATACTAACCAGCGAATATATGCTAACATAACAATGTTTTCACATTAAATAAAGCTATACTAGCATCAAATGAGCTAACGAAATAATGTACAAAATGAAAACTAAACACGAGCTTAACGCACTAACAATAAACTGTTAACATTAACAAAGTTCCACTCTTAACACCAGTAAAGTACCTAACACATCGTACAAAACGTAACCTATTGACACTTTTTCAAGCATATCTCTAGCATATCATTGTTAATTTTACATTAACATCGCAATATTTAACAACAATTTATCATAAACCTGTCTAATCATCATACAGACAACGAATATAATGCTAACGTACCAATTTTTTTTTTTACATCAACTTTGTAATATTTTCGTAACAAAAATTCATCATAACGTCGTCTAAATATCATAATCCCCGCAACGAATACATTGCAAACATTAAAACAAGTTTTAGCCAAACTATAACATAAAATATATGACTAAAATTTTAATCCTGACATAACATAAAAATAAGTTCTTTGAGAAAAATACACAGTAAAGCGTAATAGTTTAACTGATTTTAAGGCAGTAAATCAGTATCAGTAAATCAAACCACCCATCCCCGCAGTCCCCTACCCAACCAAACCCGCCTATGAGTCCTATTGAACTATTGATTCAGTCATATATTTGAGTATCATTTTTGGATAACCATAACATAGAAATAAGTTCCTTTATATAACTGAACCTACGAATAATATGCCATTTTTGGAATAACATAGACATAAAATAAGTTCTTTATATACTGACCCTAACTAACGAATATATGCTTACGCAACACCGAAACAATTTTCAGCGAAAGAGCCACTAACACGGAGATCACCCAGAGATGTTTTGAAGACCCATCGTCGGGGGGTAACACCGAAGGGGGGTGTAAGCGGTTACATAAGGGCACAGCCCAAAGGGCTGTGACCTTGAAAAAGTGTGAATATGTTACGATTTTGTACGCTGTGCTAAGGTACTTTACTGTTGTTAATAATGGAACTTTGTTAATGTTAGTAGTTTATTCGGGCATGAAGGTGTGGTTAGGTTTTTGTCCTTGGTACATTTTATTCTTAGTTTCGGTAATGCTACAGTTAGCTTTTGTAATGTGAAAACATGTTAACGTTAGCAATATATTCCATTGGTTAGTTATATAAAAACTTATTTTTGACTATGTTTATGCCGAAATGGTACTTAATATGGGACCTAATCATTAGATACGATAGAATCAAAAGGTCGTGGTCAGGATGGGTAGGGAAGGGGTGGGGAGGGGGTCGTGGTGTTTTGAATTTACTGATTTATTGCTTAAAGGTACGTAAAATATATGTTAATATTGTTACTATGATTATTTTTCTTCAAAGACTTATTTTTATGTTATGTTTGGGATAAACTTTGTTAATTTTATGTTATGTTTTGGTTAAAACCTTGGTTATGTTTGCAATTATTTTGTTGGGGATTATCATATTTAGGTAAGGTTATGATAAATTTTTGTTAAATATTACTATGATAATGGTTAAAAAACTTTGTTACGTATGCATTATTCGTCGGTCTGTATGGTAATCGGAGAAAGGGTTATGATACATTTTTTTGATAAATGTTAACTGTGTCAATGTAAGATTAACATAAATATGGTAGAGAATATGTTTTGGGAAAAATATGAATAGGGTTACGTTTTGCATGCAATGTTAGTTTACTTTACTGTGTGTTAGGTGTGGAACTTTGTTAATGTTAACAGTTTTATTCGTATGTAATTGTGGTTTTAGGTTTGTCTTTGCACATTATTTTCTTAGTTCATGTTACGCTATGTTAGCTTTATTGATGTGTGGAAACTTTATTACCGTTAAAGTATATTCGTTGATCAGTAGAATAATTAACACCATGTTTGTGAATAAAAATTTTTGTTAAAATTACCAATGTTAATATAAATTCAACATTGTTAATGTTAGAGCTATTGCTTGACAAAGTGTAATAGGTTACG
>JABUQX010027584.1:30000-45000 GCA_015478945.1 Trachelipus rathkii | reverse complement strand
GGGGGTTCCGGAGAACCCTCCCCGGAGGGGGAATTAGTCCTACCCGTAGTTCCCCCGGAAGGCCGAGAGACCCCGACTCCTGCCATCGGTGCGGTATACCCTTGGTATTCTTTAAGTAAAAAAAAAAACAAAATTTTATTAGAAAGTCTATTTATTTTAACGAGTAACCAATAAAAGTTCTCTAAAGCCTTCTAATCATATTACTATAATTATTAACAAAAATTTTTTTTACTATTATTTTTTTACATTTTCTTATGTGAAATTTTACCAGGATTCCAAAAATGTATTCCTTTTCGCTGTAGCTATTGTAGTTTTTGAGATATAAATTTTTTTATTTTTTTATTATTTATTTATTTTTTTTTTTTTTTACATTTGTCAGGCAAACTTTGGACCAGCATTCCAGCAATGTATTCCGTTTTACTGTAGCATTAATAGTTTTTAAGATACATATGACGGCTATAACAGACGCTGACCATATATATATATATATATATATGGACGATAGATTCCACTTTCTATGGCTTGGAGGATAGCTGTCGTAAAGCACCGGGTATATTGTCCTCACGCGCAACATGCGGTGGTTCAATCCCAAAGAAGGCAGTTAATTTCTTTACCTTCTCATTATATGTTCTTTCTTTTATAATATATATGTAAATATATATATATATATATATATATATATATATATATATATATATATATATATATATATATATATATATATATATATATATATATATATATATAGAAGAAGAGTAATATTTATACTTTTTTATATATTAGTTATATATATATGTTGGTTATATATATATATATAGCATATGGCCATTTTGATTATCTGTCATATGGCCTAAAAATCATATTGTTTGTTTGGACGATATTCAGCTGAATGCTATCCAAAAGTTTGCCCTGAAATAAAAAAAAAAAAAAAAAAAAAAAATTCAATATCAAAAACATTATAGCTAAAATGAAAAGGAAATGTTAACTGCAATCAAGAAAATTTTACATAAGAAATAAAATAATAATAATAATAAAAAATTATTGTTAATAATGTTATAGTAAAATTATTAGAAGTCGTATTTAGAGACCTTTTATTGGTTTCTCGATAAAATAAATAGACTTTCTATTAAATTTTGCTTTATACGGCACACTAGGGGGCTCGAGCCGACGGGGAACATAGGGGGGACGTTTTCCATACCCCGTAGGGGGGGGGGCGGAGGAACCCCGCGACACCCAAATACCAAAGAGCGGGGGTTCCGGAGACCCTCCCCGGAGTGGGGGAATTAGTCCTACCCCGTAGTTCCCCGGAAGGCCGAGAGACCCCGACTCCTGCCATCGGTGCGGTATACCCTTGGGTATTTCTTTATAAAAAAAGCACTTAATAAGTCTATTTTGGGCCTCTTATCTGAAAACCAATGGTGTCTCCAAATAGTCTCCACCTATATTTATCAAGTATCGAGTCGAATGTACTTCCACTTTTCGTTTCGTTTATTGGATTATTACTTATTACATTTTCATGTGAAATTCTTTACCAGGATTCCAAAAATGTATTCCTTTCCGCTGTAGCTATTGTAGTTTTTTTTGAGTGATTTTATACCTTTTCTTTTTTTTCAGGGCAAACTTTGGACCAGCATTCCAGCAATGCATTCCTTTTACTGTAGCATTAATAGTTTTTAAGATACATATGACGGATAATCGAAAATTGACCTATATATATATATATATATATATATATATATAGAAGTATATATATATAGAGAGAAGATATATATATATATATATATATATATATATATGGTATAAGTTTTAAAGATATATAGTATATGATATATATATATATATATATAAGTATAAATAACTATATATATATATATATATGGATATTGCCAAGGATCGTCGTCTGAAATAGTCGTATTAAAAACAGTTGGGAAGAGAAATGGGAGAAGCAATAGAAGGAACTATGAAGAGAAATGAAGACACCAGGAGAGTTTCTATAAAGGATTTTGAGCCTTTTTGCTTTTTGTCTCAGGGAAGGAGAAGGTTTTGTGGTCAGATTCTGCAAGTTAACAATTGAAAAAGATTTATAAAAGTGGAAAAAAAAATATTTTTATTAATAAGAGAAGTTTAGTTAAAATTAAATTGAAATCAAAATCATTTATTTGTTATTGCAAAAATTAATATTTAAATCGTGATGAGGAGAAGCAACAAAAATTTTTATTTCGACTCTTTTCAACAATTATAAACAATAGATATAATATCTTAACAAAATTTGTTGTGGAGTAACATAATTTTCTAGTTTGTTCTTTTTATTAAAAGAATTGTGATTTTAATTCATAAGTTCTGCAATATCTGAAATTTGGTTGAATTTGAATGGATATTTTCAGCGACGTTAGATAACAAGAAGATTACTCTTCGCATGGTTTTAGGGGCTGGGAACACCCTTGTACCATTAATTTCTTCCCATGAACCCCTGCCATAGGAAACTATGAAAGGTTGTGGCGACAGGCCTAGCAAGCCGGCAACGTAAAAAAAGAAGTCGCTCGAGTTACCAACGCTATGCCTCGGTCACAGCGGAACCGAACGTAAAAAAAGAAGTCGCTCGAGTTTCCAATGCTAAGGATACACGATACCGAATTGCCACTATAAATGCAAGTACTTTTGCCGGAAAGGAGGAGGAGGCCGTGGATTTGATGGAAAAGAAGAATCTGGATGTGTTGGGGGTTTGTGAGGTGAGGTACCGAGGAAGTGGAACTAAGAGATTACATAACGACTATGTAATGATCTACAAGGGGAGAGAGGAAGAGAGAAGGCACGGAGTAGCGATCATCATGAAACCGGAACTCTATAGAAATGTAATGAAAACTCTGTTAATAAATGAAAGAATAATTCCGATAACGTTGAAGATGGAAGGAGAAACATTGAGCTTAACCCAAGTGTATGCGCCGCACCAGGGAAGACCAGTTGAGGAAAAAATGGAATTCAGGGAAGTTCTCCAACAGACCTATGACGCGGTGAGAGGAGAAAAGAAAATTATAATGGGGGATATGAACGCTCATGTTGGAACCCGTAGAGAAGGAGAGGAGATGGTACTAGGGATTCATGGAATAGGGGAGAGAAACGTTGATGGGGAGTACCTGATCGACTTTGCGATGAGAAACAACATGGCTGCTATGAATACATTCTTCAAACATGAAGAAAGCAAGAAATGGACGTGGTATGGGTGGAGTGCGGAGGAACAGAGATACACGGAGAAATCAATGATTGACATGATGCTAGCTAGCGATAAGAGGATGTTTGAAGATGTGAAAAGCTTACCCACGATTTCACTAGATTCAGACCATAGAATGGTATTGGGTAAACTGATTTGGAAAAAAAGGAGAAAACCAAGGAAGATAACAAAAGAGAGATACTGTTTGGAAAAGCTGAGGGTGGATGGTGTGGTAGAGCTGTTTAATGAAAAACTCACGCAAGAATTCGAAGGGACAGAAGAACAAGAAACGGCGGAGGAGAGTTGGAAGACCTTTAAAACAAGAGTAGATCGAATTGCAAGCGAAATACTAGGAAAGAAAAAAGTCGCTGGGGGTAGGAAAAAGAAGACGGCATGGTGGAATGAGGATGTTAAGAACGCAGTGAAGCTCAAAAACAAAGAATATAGGAAATGGATGAAGACGAGAACGGAAGGGAACAGGATAGAATATGTAAACGCAAGAAACCATGCGGAGGATGTAAAAAGAAGAAGTAAGGACATTACTTGGAGAAGAATAGGAAGAGAACTGAAAGAGGATACGAAGGGCACGGGAAAACTTTTATATGGAATGGCCAAGAGCATGAGAGGAAATAAAGAACCGGAAATGCATACGGTTTTGAATAAGGAGGGAGAACCTCTTCTAGAGGAAGAGGAGGTGACGGAAAGATGGAGCGAGTATTTCGAGGAATTATTGAACGTAGAGGAAGGGGAAGAGGAAATGGATGAAATACCCCTGAGAGTAAGACAAGAACATGAGGAAATTAGAATGATAGAGATAGAGGAAGTGAAAGAAGCAGTTAAGATATTAAAAAATGGGAAAAGTGCAGGATACGATGGACTGAATAATGAACTATTCAAAACAGGAGAGGGAATAACTAAATGGTTGACAAGATTGTTAAACCAAGTATGGAAAGAAAGAAAAATACCAACAGAATGGAGGAAAGCAGTAATCTGTCCGATACATAAGAAGGGAGATAAAAGAATATGCGGAAATTATAGAGGAATAGTATTGTTGGTGGGGGCGAGTAAAATATATGAGAGGATCTTAGAAAAAAGATTGAGGATAGAGGTCGAGGACAAGATTGGAAAATGGCAGCACGGTTTCAGACCAGGAAAAAGTACTACTGACCTAATATTTTACATGAAGATGCTGACTGAGAAAATAATAGAGTGGAATGAGAAGGCGTATGCTGCATTCATAGACTTGGAAAAGGCATTCGATAGAATAAATAGGGAGAGACTGTGGAGAGTGTTAGAGGATCCGATGTATGCTATACAAGAAAGTCTGATTGCAGCCATTAAAAGTATGTATGAAAATCCAATAAATACGGTTAGAGGAACAGGAAGAGAGAAGTGGTTCGAAGTGAAAACGGGGGTTAGACAGGGAAGTGTACTGTCACCATTGCTCTTTGCACTTTACCTGGACAGCTGCCTTAAAAGGATATGCATAAGGGAAAATAGGGAGCACACTTTGGTTTATGCGGATGATGCGGCAGTGATAACATCAGGAGCTCAAGACCTGCAAGAAGCTGTGAATAGGTGGAACGAGGTACTGAAGTCAATGGGCATGAGAATAAACAGAGAGAAAACGGAAATAATGGTGATTGCAAGAGAGAGGGAAGAGATAGTAGTGAACATAGAAGATATAAGGCTTAAGCAAGTGAATAGATTTAAGTATTTGGGCGTGGTATTTGACGATCAAGGAAGACAAGATGATGAGTTGAAAGGAAGAATTGGGAGATTTTCACAGAATGTGGGAATGTTATACCCGTTGCTAAAGGAGAAAGGGATACCAACAGAGGTTAAAATATTAATATATAAAACAATTCTGAGACCGATATTGTTGTATGGTTCTGAATGCTGGGCAATGAATACGATGCAAAAAAGCAGAATAGAAGCTGCAGAAATGAGGGTGCTTAGACTCATTAGAGGAGTATCGTTGAGAGACAGAATGAGGAGCGAGCTGGTGAGGAGAGAACTGGGAGTGGAACCTGTTTTGGAATGCGTGGAGAGAAACCAGTTAAGATGGTTTGGACATGTGAAAAGAATGAGAGAAGGGGAGAGATTGAGAGAGATGATGGATTGGAGACCAGAAGGTAGGAGACCAGCAGGAAGACCGAGGAAGAGATGGATGGATTCGGTGGCAGAGGCTGTACAACGTAGAGGCAAGACGGTAGAGGAAGTAGAGGAGGAAAGAACATTTGAAGATAGAAATCTTTGGAGAAGATTCTGGAGGAGAAGCACCTGACAGGCATACCCTAACAGGATGGATGGTACAAATATATATATATATATATGTGAGATATATATATATATATATATATATATATATATATATATATATATATATATATATATATATATATATATATATATATATATATATATATATATATATATATATATATATATATATATATATATATATATATATATATATATATATATATAAAATAAACGACGTGGAAGCACAATATACACCCATACCTAGACATACACACACCTACACCTACACACCCAGCCATAGACACTTACACTTACACTCACACACAGATACACTCACACTTACGCTACACACACACACACACACAGATACACACACACCTACACCCAGCCATAGACACTTTACACACACTCTACACTCTACCCATAGACACTGCGGAGACTTTACACTCACACTTGGTACACCATGCATCTTACTCCATAGACACTTATACTTATACCACACAGATACACTTACACCACGCTTACACACCACACACACACACTCAGCACACAGATACACACACCCACACCCAGCCAGACATCACTTATGCACACTTTACACTCCCACCCATAGACACTTATACACACTTACACTCACCCATAGACACTTACACTCACCTATAGACACTTACACTTACGCTTATACACACAAACACACACACACACACACACACACACACACACACACACTCGATATCTTGAGTGCCTCAGCTGATGCCTCAACTTTATGTCTCAACTTTGATGCTCAGCTTTGATGCCCAACTTTTATGTCTCAACTTGATGCCTCTTGTAACTTTGATGCCTCAACTTTGATGCCTCAACTTTAATGACTTAGCTGCTTTGATGGCTCAGCTTTGATGGCCCAACTTTTGATGTAATCAACTTGATGGTTCATCTTTGATGGTGCCTATATTGATGGTTCAACTTTGTTGGTACCTATATTGGTCTTTGATGACTCATCTTTGATGACGTCATCTTTGGACAAATCCTATATTGATGGCTAATCCGATGACGTCATCTTGTCAGTTCATCTTGATATTCCATTCCTGATGACTCAGATTTATTGATTGTTCAACTTTGTTGGTTCCCAACCCCTGAGCCTAGATCTCTAATATTGGTGTCTACCCCTAGGTTATAAGGCATGAGGATTCGATTGCGTATATTACAGTTGCAGAGCGTCCAGTATGGAGTTAGCTTTTCTAGCCTACTCGAACATAGAATAAATAATTAATATTGGAGGCCTACCCTGGCGTTACATAAGGTATGAGAGCGATTGCGTATATTATATGCTGCTAGATCCTCCTAATATGAGTTACATTTTTCTTAGCCTTTTCTACCCTACCCTACATCATAGAACAACGCTAATATTGATGTCTTTCCCTAGATCATAAGCGGACCACCAGGAAGCAGCATGAGCCCTCCGCGCAAAGACTGGCAACCCAGCACCCGCAGGTGCGACCCGCCGCGTTCCTGCCCGCTGCGTACCGTGGTGGCAATATTCCGTGGGGCGCGAACGTAAAATATATGATACCTGTAGTAGAGTCATCTATTTTTATTTCATACTTAAACATTTTTATTAAAAATATTTTTGCGTTCCTAAAACTGTAACTCATAACAGTAAAGCAGTAAAACAGTAAATCAATAACGCTGTTGCCTAGCAACAAAGGGATTAGTAGGCTTTTGTTTTACCAGCTTTTAACTCATATTTTACTGCTTTAACTCATATATTTATTAACATTATGTTTTCTTTTATATTTTTTATTTTTGTTTTAATACTTTTTATTTATTATTATTTTTAGTATTATTATTTTTATTATTATTTTTATTATTATTTTTATTTATTTTTATTTTTATTATTATTATTTTTATTATTATTATTTTATTATTTTATTTTTATTATTTTATTATTTTATTTTATTATTATTATTTTTATTTTTATTATTATACTTAGTGTTATTTACTTCATGCCTATTGTTATTATTATTTAACACACACACACACACACACACACACACACACACACACACACACACACACCCTGTTTAAACATATCAAATAAGTTCACTCAGGCGAAACACATAACGCAATTTATTAAAAACATTTATAAGGTTTTGTTCTAAACACGTACATTATATTACTCATTCAATTATAACTAAATTATTTCAAAGTTTCTTAAAACTTCTATAATAAATCATTATCTTTGAACAAAGAATTTATTTATTATTAACTGTTAATACTTTTTGTTTATAAATTTTATAACTATCAAGTTTTTTAAAATAATTTTTACTAATAGTGTTATTTTTAGTAAAACATATATTTTACGTACCTTAAAGCAATAAATCAGTAAATCAGTAAGGCAAGCCCCTTAGCACCCCTCTACACCAAGCTATGCCACGTTTTGTTCTATTGACTTACTGCTTTACATCATCTTTAGCCATGTAATAAGTATAAAAATAACAAAATAAGTTCTTCTCTGCTAACATAACATGTATTTTATTAAAATCATTCTAGGTTTTTATTTAAAAATAACAATTATTCACTTACATTTATATTATTCGCTCAATGTTAACTAAAAATATTTCAAAGTTTTTTAAATAATTCGGATTTTCTTTATTATCATTATTATTATTCTTATTATTATCCAACACAGAAAACATTAACAATGCGCACTCCTTACAGATACGAAAATGACCTCTTCTGTAAAATGTGCTGAAATAACTACTTTAGGCCTAAATTTAGATAAGCCTTTTGTACCCTGGCAATTTAGGCCTAATAACAGTCAACAAAATATATTTCAAACTGACCTCTTCTGTAAATGTGCTGAAATAACTACGTTAGCCTAAATTCTAGCCCCAAATTTAGATAAGCCTTTTGTACCCCTCAAGGATTTAGGCCTTAATACTTGGTAGTCAAAATATATTTCAAACTGACCTCTTCTGTAAAATGTGTTGAAGATTCTCAATTCTTGTCTATACTGGAATTACTTTTTGACCTGGTATTAGGCTTAAATCAGCCCGGGATACAAAAACAAATGCAAAACGCAAAGATTCGAGGGCTCGACGAACTCCGCATGTGTGTAGCCGGCTTTACGGAATATGAGTTTCAGAAGCTAAATATATTTGAAAATTTAAATAATCAAATAGCTACAAAGATACTGTTATTTCTCTTTTTATTTAAATGATTTGTTTTATTAAAAAATGAATATACTTTTATCGAAAATGTTTCAAAATTTTAAATAAAAGCTTTAGCAAGATCTTAAATCAGTTAACTGCAAAATGCTGGCTGGCATTCTGGCAACACCGTTAACAGCCCATACAGACCGCGAATCGTATAATAATCAGAGTCACGAGCGAAAACATGTTTGAAATTGAAAATCAAAGGTTTTATATATATATATATATATATATATATATATATATATATATATATATATATATATATATATATATATATATATATATATATATATATATATATATATATATATATATATATATATATATATATATATATATATATATATATATATATATATATATATATATATATATATATATATATATATATATATATATATATATTGTGGAGAGGTACTCTCTGTGGAAGTGGAAAGAACATCTATACAGAGCTGAACTACAGAGCTGAAATACAGAGTTAAACTGCAGTGCCGAACACACCCTATGTTTAAAACGTGGTTGTAGTTCGTGGACCTAAACCACGCTTCCAAGCCGCCGATTTATCACTTTTCAAAATCGCAACAGCATGTAGCTTCCTTCTTCAGAATTAGTGCAAAATAATAACAAAAATACCAACATTAAAATACCATTACAAGCAATTAAGTGTTAATAAATAATTAAACCCAAACAAGGACAGGGGTCCAACCCTAACCTGTGAATTAGCTGTAAGAAAATCATGCTTATCTAGAAGCGGTCATTACTACCTAACCTCAATGACCAGCTTTACATGGTGACCTTTGAAGCTTGAAGATTGGCTCCACGGACGAGAGCCAGAACACCCGCCACAAGACCAAGAAAATCCTCCAGATCCATTTTGTCGCAGACATACATACTAAATTCTTTTATTGCTTTTGCACGGGTAGATTTACTCACTTGTTGTGTAACAGCCTCAAAAGAAGTCGCAGCGGCAGCAGCCTCCAGCCTCTTCCTGCATCAAATCACTCAAGCCCTTCGTAACAGCCTCAAAAGAAGTCGCAGCGGCAGCAGCCACCAGCCTGTTCCAGCACCAAATCCCCAGCAGTTGGACCCCTACCTTGGCAAAGTTCTGTATTCCATACAGACCACGTAACCTGTATCCTACTATTGTTATTATTATTATAATTATTATTATTATTATTATTTTTATTATTATTATTATTATTATTATTATTATTATTATTATTATTATTATTATTATTATTATTATTATTATTATTATTATTATTATTATTATTATTATTATTATTATTATTATTATTATTATTATTATTATTATTATTATTATTATTATTGCTATTCTTATTATTATTATTATCTCCTTTTTGTTATCCCTAACAAGGTATAGCCACACCTTGTGTGCTGTGGATACCCTCGTACACTCACTCAAATAAAAAAAAAATATAATAATAAAAAAAAAAAAAAAATTTTAATTATTATTTTTTATATATATATATATATATATATATATATATATATATATATATATATATATATATATATATATATATATATATATATATATATATATATATATATATATATATATATATATATATATATAAAAGTATTTTGGCAATTTATATCGCAACAGCCTCATTTTAATCCTTGGTCTAGCTCCTAAGGTTGTAATTTCTTTGATTTTTCCACCCTCGGTCCGTTATTAGTGCCTCCGCTCGCTCCACATCTTATTTAACTTCTTTTCTTTCCTTCGCTCTGCCAACTTCTACGCCTTTCGTCATGTCTACTTCCTCGCGAGCATTCCATTTGCAACCCTTCTTCGTAAACAATCCCGAGCTTTGGTTTGACCTGGCTGAGTCAGCGCTCCTGACCATCGAAGACGAGAAGGAGAGATATTCGAGAGTTGTGAATGCTCTACCAGAATCTTGCCTCCTCAAAATCAGGGATGGCCTGGCAACAACTAGAAACTCTACAACCCCTTACAACACGCTCAAAACCCTTATTATCGACCGCTTGGCTCCCACCAGAGAGGAGCAATTGGAAACTCTGCTTGGAGGCATCTCACTGGGCGACCAGAAACCCTCGGAATTGATGGTAGGGATGCTGGGTTTGTTGGGCGGCACTCCATCTACACGGGAAGAGAAAATAATTCGCACCCTCTTCCTCCAGAAGATGCCTGCTCGACATCACAGCGTACTGCAATCAATAAACCCGACGTTGTCCCTCACTGAGTTTGCCGCTACAGCAGACAGAATTTTGCGCCCCCCGATGGAGCCTTTGGTCCCCACCGCCTACGCCGTTTCCTCCGTCTCTCCTACCTCTTCGACTCTCGCACCTCCTCAACCATCTACAACTCACGCCCAACACATTCCCCAATACTCTACCAACGCCTCCGCTACTCTTCCTCCTCCTCTTGTTCCTCAACCGCCTTCTGCCTCCTATCCAGCTCAACCTCCTTATTCTCACCCACACCAACCTTCCTACTCTCACGCTTTCGCAGTACAACCTCCTCCTTCGGCAGCTCTGGATACCCGGGTTTCGGTTCTCGAAACTGGCATGGCCGATATAAAAACTGCCCTTCTCTCCCTTACAGCGGCAATTAATAATAACACTTTTCGCTCTCGTGATCCCACTCCTTCCAACTTTCGTCCTTCTCGCGGTCCTCGTTCACCTTCTGCTTCTTCCTCACGCCAGCGCCTGTATCCTCATGGGTACTGTTATTATCACCATACTTTCGGCATGGATGCCAAGAAATGCGATCCTTCCTGCCCTCTCTATCAGGGAAACTCGACAGCCATCCCGTCGTAGGAGCGACGGGAGATGCTGGCTCTTTTTCTTCTTCTCCTACTACTGCACAGGATGTTCTTCGTATCTACGATCAGTCCTCTAAACTTGCCTTCTTGATCGATTCTGGGGCCAGCCTTTCGCTGGTACCCAGGGACCCTTCCCAGGACTCTGCTATCCCTCTCCCTGGCCGTCAACTTTTCGCTGCTAATGGCTCTTCCATTCCGGTATATGGAGAGCGGTTATGCACGTTGGATCTTTTTCTCCGCCGCAAGTTCCCATGGGTTTTTCTCGTCGCTGAGGTGACACAGCCCATCCTCGGTGCTGATTTTTTGTCCCATTTTAATCTTATGGTCGATCTTCGTAATCGCCGACTTGTCGATGGCGATACTTCTCTTTATACTCCCGGTGCTATTATTGCTTCTGCTCTAAAGGGTATTTCTGCTGTTGCTCCTCCAACTTCTTCAGTGGTCTCTCCCTTTCTGACCCTCCTGCAGAAGGAATTTCCTTCTTTATTGCATCCCTGCTCTTCCGATACCCCTCTTAAGCATTCTGTTGAACATCATATCGAAACTACTGGCCCACCCACCTTTGCTCGAGCTCGCCGCCTCCCACCTGATAAGCTCAAGGCCGCCAAGGCCGAGTTTGATCACATGTTGCAACTTGGCATTGTGCGCCCTTCCAAGAGTTGTTGGTCTTCTCCGCTACACATGGTTCCTAAAGGCACTACGGGGGATTGGAGACCCTGTGGGGATTTTAGGGCTTTGAATTCTGCCACAACACCGGATAGGTACCCTGTGCCGCATATACAAAGTTTCACTTCCCACCTGTCTGGCAACACCATTTTTTCTTCTTTGGACTTAATTCGAGCCTACCATCAGATACCCGTGGCTCCGGAGGACGTTCCCAAGACAGCTGTAATCACCCCCTTTGGCCTCTTTGAGTATACAAGAATGCCATTCGGTTTGAAAAATGCAGCCCAGTCCTTCCAGAGGTTCATCGATTCTATCCTCCGTGGCCTTCCTTTTGCTTGGGCATATTTAGATGATCTTTTAGTCGCTTCCTCCTCTCCTGAAGAACATATGGATCACCTACGTGCCGTTTTCGGTAGGTTGGATGATGCGGGAATTCGTCTCAATCCTACCAAGTGCGTATTCGGTGCGTCTTCTCTTACTTTCCTGGGTCACACAGTTTCGGCTGAGGGTATCTGCCCTCTTGTAGACCGTGTCGCCGCCATCCGCGCCTTTCCACTTCCCCAGAACCAAAAGCAGCTTCGTCAATATCTGGGGATGATTAACTACTATCATCGCTTCCTGAAATCAGCGGCAGCCCTCCTAGGCCCGCTTACAGCACTCATTCGTCCTAAGCAACGAGGCAGCACCACTAAAGTCGACTGGTCTCCGGCAGCAGAGTCTGCCTTCGAGGCTTCCAAAGAAGCCCTCGCCTCCGCCGCTCTTTTAGTTCATCCCCACGATACCGCACCAGCGAGAGTGCAGGTGGATGCCTCCGATTTCGCTGTTGGTGCGGTGCTTCAGCAGTTCCAAAAGGGTGAATGGTGCCCACTTGCCTTCTTTTCACGCAAGCTGCAACCCGCCGAAACAAGGTATAGTGCTTTTGGAAGGGAGTTGCTTGCTATGTATCTTGCTGTTCGCCATTTTAGGTACTTTTTGGAAGGACGGGAGTTCCACATCCTGACCGACCACAAAGCGATCACTTTTGCGATGGCTTCACGGCATGAACGTCACTCTCCCGTGAAGCTCGTCATCTTGAATTTGTTTCCCAGTTTACTACAGACATACGTCACATCTCCGGAGTGGATAATTTCACCGCGGATGCTCTTTCTCGGATTGAAATTAACGCTCTTTCTCCCATTCCTGACATTGATTACGCAGCCATGGCCGCGTGCCAGGAGCAAGACAATATCGATCTTCAACAGGACTCTTCTCTACAGCTGCAGTGGCTCAATCTTCCGGGCATAGAGAAGAGACTCTTGTGCGACACTTCAACAGGCCATCCTCGTCCTTTCGTACCTGATGCTCTTCGAAAGGCAGTCTTCTGCAATCTCCATTCGCTTTCACACCCTGGCGTCGAGGCTTCACGCAAACTGGTAACGGCTCGTTTTGTGTGGCCTAAAGTTAACGCCGACGTAGCGAACTGGGTCCGCGCCTGTATGGCTTGTCAGCGCTCTAAAGTGCAAAGACATACTAAAGCTCCCTTAGGCACTTTCTTGCCTCCTGGTCAACGGTTTGAGAGAGTCCACATCGACATTGTTGGACCTCTCCCACCTTCTCATGGCAAGCGATATATCCTCACCTGTATTGATAGGTTCACTCGTTGGACAGAAGCTATCCCACTCTCTGTTGCTACAGCTGAATCTATTGCTAAAGCTTTCTTGTCCCATTGGATCTCGCGGTTTGGCATTCCTCTCTCGGTCACGACGGATCAAGGTCGCGTTTTCGAATCCTTCCTTTGGAAAGATTTGATGCGCTTGCTTGGTTCTGAGAAGATCCATACAACCAGTTTCCACCCTATCTCGAACGGGATTTGTGAAAGGTTCCACCGTCAGCTAAAGGCTTCTCTCATGGCACACCCACAACCAGAACATTGGACGGAAGCTCTCCCTTTGGTTATGCTTGGTATACGCACTGCCGTTAAGGAAGACCTTCAGTGTTCAGCTTCCGAACTCGTTTATGGCTCTACTCTCCGTCTGCCGGGCGAGTTCTTTTCTCAATCTTTCCCTCCTGCTACTGCTGATCCCACCCTATACCTCACCCGTTTGAAACGCTGTGCCCTCTCCTGGAGACCTACTCCGACCCGCCAGCAAAAGGTGCACTCTTACATTCCGAAAGATCTCTCTTCTTGTACCCATGTTTTGGTGAGGCATGACTCCCACCGTTCTCCTCTCCAACCCAAGTACGACGGACCCTTCCAGTCATACTTCGGAAGGAGAAGTTCTTCAAGGTACAACGTCCCACTCGCACCGAAGTAATATCAATAGATCGTCTCAAACCTGCCTATTTTGAGGCGAATCCTCCTGACGTCCAAGATTCGGACTTGTTTCCAAAACCAATTCTGATTCCTTTGGATGCATCATCTTCTTATCCTGTACCAGATTCTCCACCTCCTTCATCTCCTCCCGACTCTTCTCCTCCTTCATCTCCTTCTGACTCTCCATCTCCACCACTCCTTCCTCTTGACCCAGATCCTCTTCCTTTTCCTCCTCCTCCTCTCCCTCTACCGTCCCCTCCCATTCCACCACCTCCTGCCATGCCTTCCACAAGTCGTACTGCCGATGTTCCACTTCCCTCTCGTATTCCTCGCCCTCTCGTCCACACTCCTGCACCTCCAACACCAGCTCCTCGTTCTCGCCCTCGTCCTGGTTTGCAGCCGCCTGCGTCTAGAGACGTATCGAGCAGAGGCCGTCATTTGCGCCGGCCACTCCGCTACCGGGATTAGAGCGCCCCGGCCTCAGCTCTGCAGGGGGGTACTGTGGAAGCGTACTCTCTGTGGAAGTGGAAAGAACATCTATAC
>JABUQX010027584.1:25000-27500 GCA_015478945.1 Trachelipus rathkii | reverse complement strand
AAAAGGATGCTTTTTTCAATATGCTTATAAGTTATACATTGCAGTTTCTGGTAAAATATACTGAAGTGAATTGATAGTGGTTTCATGCGAGAAATCGATCAGTCAACGAAGAAATCAGATCATCAATAAGCGGAATAAAAACTGAGATGCGGTAATATGATTCGGGATCTGATGTAGGCACATTACAACGATGTTTCTGGAACTTTGTAGTTCTTGGAATTGTTATTTCAATACCTAAGTTGTCTCATACATTTTTAGCTAGTGTGAATATTGTTTTAAACTCTGTGTCTGCATTTTGTCTATCTTTTTAGAGAAGTTGAATAATGTCTTTCACAAAGTTTATTGCACTGACAATGTCCAAATGGACACTCTGTAAATGTTTTGACAAAGTGTAAGTTATTCCAAAAAATTTTCTTGAAACGAATAATGTTATTATAAAATTCAAATTTCTGATTGAATTTAACAACGAAGTAGCTTTCTGTGATAATTCACCAGGCCATTCTTTTATTTCTTCCAATGGACGCAAGTATTGGCTCAAGGGTCTCTTTAAAAAGGAAAACCGCTTCAGGCCGTTCACACCATCTGGTCTCTCACATCTTTTTGACCTCAGTTATTTTCGTTAACCAGAAGACTTTTATTTTATCTTCCAGAAGTTTTGTTCGCTTCGGACTCGATCGAAAAAAAAGTGCATATTTCAGAGAATGAATCCTAGACGTTCGAATTATGCCTGAATTTTTTAGAGATCTGAGAGACATAGATTTAATAATGTAGCTAACATGTGTGTATAGAGCCTTAGGATACTCATTCCGAATAACAGATTGCACTCCTCGGAATTCGCCTCTCATGGAAGAGGCTCCATCATATCCTTGGCCTCTTAAATTTTCGAGTTAAACCAAGATACCGAGTCTTCTAAAATTAACATTTCACCAATGCTATCCCTGAGATATCATAAAAGCCGAACAAAGGATAAAATCCTCTCTTAAAGTAAAAGGAGTAGGTATCACCTCGTCACACCAATGCGCGTACCTTACACAAAGTGAAAACGTTCTGTTTGGAAAGTAGTCGTTGTTTCATCGCTAATACTGAAAAAAGATTGTTTCTTATTAACTTCTCCACTATTTTTCTTTGTATAAGCTGACTAAATGACTGTATGATTTCATTCTGTATCATCGGACTCGTATACATTGAATTTTTGGACGATATAAGTAAAATGGTTCTTCAAAACCTACAATTGCTCGAAAAACCTAAAAGCTTCTAAAATTTCCGTCATTTTAAGCTGGAGTTGATAATTCAATAAGTCCAGAGTCACTTGAGCCCCTTAATGCAAAGACCCTTTTGGGGGGGGGGGGGGGGGGGGGGGGGGCTGGCCAGCAAAAAAAACGTATAGTTTCAATTATTGGTACAAGTTTTTCTCTATTTCCTTCACATTTTCTTATTTTGAGTGTCCAGTTGTTGTCTAACTTTCGTTTTTTCTGAATAAGAACATTCCAGATATTACTTTTATATATATAATAATACTATATATAATATATTATACTATATATATAATATATATATATTATATATATATAATATATATATATATATTATATATATATATTATATATATATATATATATATATATATATATATATATATATATATTATATAGTATATATATATATATATAACTATATATATTTATAATATATATATATATATATATTCAAACTCGGCCTTGGCGGCTTTGAGTTTATCAGGAGGAAGGCGGCGAGCTCGAGCAAAGGTGGGTGGGCCAGTGGTCTCTATATGATGTTCCACAGAATGCTTAAGAGGGGTATCTGAAGAGCAAGGATGCAATAAAGAAGGAAAGTCCTTCTGCAGGATAGAAAGGAAGGGAGACACTACCGAAGATGGCGGAGCAATAGCGGAAATGCCCTTTAGCTCAGAAGAACCTAGGGAACCGTGGGAGTAAAGAGAAGTATAACCGTCAACTAGACGTCTATTACGAAGGTCTACCATAAGATTGAAATGGGACAAAAAGTCAGCGCCGAGGATGGGCTGTGTCACTTCAGCGACGAGAAAAACCCATGGAAACTGGCGGCGGAGAGACAGATCCAACGTACACAATCGCTCTCCATATACCGGGATGGAAGAGCCATTAGCAGCGAATAGTTGACGACCAGGAAGGGGGACGGAGGAGTCCTGAGAAGGGTTGTTGGGTAAAATCGAAAGGCTAGAGCCGGAATCGATCAAGAAGGCAAGTTTAGTAGAATGGTCGTAGATACGAAGAACATCCTGTGCAGTAGTAGGAGAAGAAGAAAAAGAGCCAGCATCTCCCGTCGCTCCTACGACGGGATGGCTGTCGAGTTTCCCTGATAGAGAGGGCAGGAAGGATCGCATTTCTTGGCATCCATGCCGAAAGTATGGTGATAATAACAGTACCCATGAGGATACTGGCGCTGGCGTGAGGAAGAAGCAGAAGGTGAACGAGGACCGCGAGAAGGACGAAAGTTGGAA
>JABUQX010027584.1:0-10000 GCA_015478945.1 Trachelipus rathkii | reverse complement strand
AAGCATTCTGTGGAACATCATATAGAGACCACTGGCCCACCCACCTTTGCTCGGGCTCGCCGCCATTATCGAGAGTGCAATTTTTTTCAGCAAAACAACAAACTACAAAATATATATATATATACTATTAACTATATATATATTATATATATTATATATATAATATATTATATATATATATATATATATAACTATATTAATAACCTAAAAGCGAATAAGTAAGCTAACTAATAAACTAAAAATATATCACTACTAACAATATACAAATATACCAGTAATAATAATACATATAAACACTATACTATGAATATACATACCCCATACTCTCATATAATAATACCATACATCTAATATATAAATAATTGCATATAATAAAATACATACGAATATAATAATATTACTTACTAATACATAATATAATATAATAAATATATATATAAAACGGATAATAATTGAAGTTCTTCATTCAAGTAAAAAAACGTCGGAAACATAATGAGTAATAAGAAAAACGATGGACACTCAAATCAAGCAACAAATCATGAAGGAACTAAATAGAGAAAAACTCTTACCAATAATCTGTAAACTATACGTTCTTTGTGGCAGCAAGAGATCTTGCAATTAAGGGGCCAACTGACTTCTGGACTGGATTTGAAAATATATCTAACTCCTACATCTAAATATGACGAAATTTTAGAATCTATACAATTATCGGTTTTTCGCAGGCAGAAATGGAAGGTTATTATTGAAGAACCATTACTGTAATATGCGACTCCCAAAAAATTCAAATGTATACGAGACATCCACGATGAAATACACAAGAAACTAAATCCATACAATCATTTAGTCAGCCTAATACAAAGGAAAAATAGTGGAAGAAGTTAATAAAAAACAATTTTTTTTCAGTATTAAGCGGATGAACAACGATTATTTCCAAAAACAGAACAGATTTCACTATTTAGATGTAGGTACGCGGATTCGTGGTGACGGAACGTGACTACCTAACACTTTTACTTTAATGAGAGGAATTTTATTACTCCTTCATATCAAACCCAAAAAAAACCAAATACATAAATCCGCCGCAAAACAATAAACAAAAGCAAAAACCCAAACACCCCCAGCAACCCAACAAAAGAGCCAACAACGCAACCAACCACTCACACAAAAAAACAAACACACACACCACAACACTCACCACACAAGAAACACACAAACTATCAAACACTTAACAAACTTCGTTCCGGTTTTATGATATTCTCAAGAGGATAGCATGGTAAATGTAATTTTAGAGATTACTCGCTATCTTTGGTTTTAAAACTCGAAAATTTAAAAGGCCAAGGATTTGATGGAGCCTCTTCCATGAGAGGGCGAAATCCGAGGAGTGCAATCTGTTATTCGGAATGAGTATCCTAAAACTCTATACACACATTGTGTACACTGTAGCACATTGTTTAAATCTATGTCTCTCAGACTCTTCTAAAATTCAGGCAATAATTCGAAACGTCTTAGGATTCATCTTTGAAATATGCACTTTTTTTCGATCGAGTCCGAAGCGCACAAAACTTCTGAAAGATAAAATAAAAGCTTTCTAGTAACCAAAATAACATGAGGATCAAAAGATGTGAGAAGAGACCAGATGGTGTGAAACGGCATTGAAGCGTGTTTTCCTTTTAAGAGACTTTGGCAATACTTTTGGCGTCATTGGAAGAAATAAAAGAATGGACTGGTGAATTATCACAGAAAGATACTTTTGTTGAATTCAATCAGTAATTTGAATTTCATAATAACATTATACGTTTTAAGCAAATTTCTTGGAATACCTACACCTTGTCAAAAACAGTTACCAGATGTCCATTTGACATTTCAGTGCAATAGAAACTTAGTGAAAGACTTTATTCAACTTCTCGAAAAGATAGACAAAATGCAGACACAGAGTTTTAAAACAATATTCACACAAGCTAAAAATAGTATGCGACAGCTTAGGTATTTAAATAACAATTCCCAAGAACTACGAAGTCCCAGAAACATCGTTGTAATGTGCCTACATCATATCCCGAATCATATTACCGCATCTCAGTTTTTTATTCCGCTTATTGATTATTGCTGATAGCTTCGTTGACTGATCGATTTCTCACGCATGAAACCACTATCATTTCACTTCAGTATATTTACCAAAAAGTGCAATGTACCTTATAAGCATATTGAAAAAAGCATCCTTTTTTATAAAGACGACCTCCAGACCCTCACGAGGATACACTAAAAGAAGAGTGTGGCTCTGCAGCCGTAAAATGGATGTTAGAAGAAAATGAAAAACCAAAACAATTCCTAAACTGAACGATCGGTGCTGTGGCTAAGAGTGACAAAGAGGAAGTCCTAACATTCCTACTCTCTGAATATCTTAGCAGTTTTGCCTGTATCCACCGCAACAGTAGAAGGAACCTATTCGACATTAAGGCGTCTGAAAACGTATTACGGAATAGTGTTGGGAGAGGATCGGCATTCAGTCTTGCTTACTGTCAAATTTATCGAGATCTTAGCACAAAAGTCAGAGCAATTGTGAAATATTTTGAATCACCTCAGTCAAAAGGCAAGGAAACTGAAATTGACCTTATAAAACGATGGTAAGTTCTTATGAGAATTATATATATATATATATAATAATATATATATATATATATATATATATATTATTATATATTATATATAATATATATATAGTTATATATATATTATATATATATATATATATAATTTATAATATATGTAATAGTTTTTCCTGGTTTTGTTGTGGGTGTTCTGATTCCCGCCTGGGAATCTAATCTTCACTCTTCGGGGTCACTATCTGAAGCTGGGTGCTTAGGACCGCTTCTTTAAGGTTGATTGAGAAATGTTCGATTGTTTTACAAGTTTATTTCCTTACGGCTAGTTCACAAGTGAGGGTTGGACCCCTGTCCTAAAAAAAACAAAAACAAAGAATTAGAACAGGGTAAACCTAGTTATTACTATTCTACATATGAATCATATTCTGCAGGAAGAATTCCTACAGGATATGAAGCTTATGCAGAGTAGCAGTACAAATGATTATTAGTTTAAAAGGGGCTGTTTTATGTATATGCATACACAGGCAGGAAAAGGATTCTCCCCGGTATACATTTGCATAAAGCAGCATTGCCTAGCTATTACTATTCCACATATGAATCATATTCTGCAGAAGAATTTCTACAGAACATGAAGCTTATGTGGAGTAGTAGTACAAATGATTATTAGTTTGAGAGAGGCTGTTTTATGTATATGCATACACAGGCAGGAAAAGGATCCTCCCTGGTATACATTTGCATAAAGCAGCATTGCCTAGTTATTACTATTCCACATATGAATCATATTCTGCAGGAAGAATTCCTACAGAATATGAAGCTTATGTGGAGTAGTAGTACAAATGATTATTAGCTTGAGAGAGGCTGTTTTATGTATATGCATACACAGGCAGGAAAAGGATCCTCCCTGGTATACATTTGCATAAAGCAGCATTACATTTGATATGAGTCTCACACAGACACATATATTAAAAAATTGCCTATGTTGTTGTAACTTCTTTGACTAGAGAGAGAGAGAGAGAGAGAGAGAGAGAGAGAGAGAGAGAGAGAGAGAGAGAGAGAGAGAGAGAGAGAGAGAGAGAGAGAGAGATTTGGGCTGTTCACCTCTGTGCTACTATTACCCAGCTTGGCCTCTCTCCAAACTGCTATATAACGCGCACGCCCGCTAGGGTTAGATATAGTAAATACCGATCTATGCGACCTCTATTTACTATATTGTTGCTAAAATATATTTAAAGTTTCTAATTCTAACATTTTTCGGTTGTTCACTTCTGCGCTACTATTACCCAGCTTGGCCTCTCTCCAAACTGCTATGTAACGCGCACGCCCGCTAGGGTTAGATATAGTAAATACCGATCTATGCGACCTCTATTTACTATATTGTTGCTAAGATATGTGTAAAAGTTTCTAATTCTAACATTTTTGGGCTGTTCACCTCTGCGCTACTATTACCCAGCTTGGCCTCTCTCCAAACTGCTATGTAACGCGCACGCCCGCTAGGGTTAGTATGTGCGGAAATAACGGCCTATCCCAGAGCTGTTATTTCCCACATTATACTTAAAGATACATGCGACTCTTAATCTCCACCTAGTTTTCTCCTTACTCTAGCCTCTGACCCCTAAGTTTGGCTAATTGCTTGAAACGCTACTTAAGCCTACCGCGAATTTTACACTGGCATGCATGAACACTTCACTTTGTTTTCCTACTAGATTTTAGGCATTCTTTTTGATACGCTATTCAATCTAATGCGTTTTCGTTGCAACCTATTTCTAAACCTCAGCTTTAGGCTCCACCGACTAGTCTAGGTTCGCCTAACTTTGCTCTAACCTAAAAATGTACTTAATAGGCTGCCCTTATTCTAAACTCACCTTGTTTTTGGGTTTAATTATTTAATTAGCATTCATTTGCTTGTATTTTAATATAAAGTTGTAATTTTGCTATTATTTTGCTTGTATTTTAATATAATGTTGTGATTTTGCTATTATTTTGTAATAATTCTCTAGAAGGAAGCTACATGCTGTTGCGATTTTAAAAGTGATAATTCGGCGGCTTGGAGGCGTGGCTTAGTTCCACGAAACTACAACCACATCTTAAACATAGGGCGTGTTCGGCTCTACTCTGTAACTTTGTAGTTCAGCTCTGTAGTTCAGCTCTGTATAGATGTTCTTTCCACTTCCACAGAGAGTACCTTTCCACAGTACCCCCCTGCAGAGCTGAGGCCGGGGCGCTCTAATCCCGGTAGCGGAGTGGCCGGCGCAAATGACGGCCTCTGCTCGATACGTCTCTAGACGCAGGCGGCTGCAAACCAGGACGAGGGCGAGAACGAGGAGCTGGTGTTGGAGGTGCAGGAGTGTGGACGAGAGGGCGAGGAATACGAGAGGGAAGTGGAACATCGGCAGTACGACTTGTGGAAGGCATGGCAGGAGGTGGTGGAATGGGAGGGGACGGTAGAGGGAGAGGAGAAGGAGGAAAAGGAAGAGGATCTGGGTCAAGAGGAAGGAGTGGTGGAGGTGTTGAGAGTCAGAGGGAGATGAAGGAGGAGAAGAGTCGGGAGGAGATGAAGGAGGTGGAGAATCTGGTACAGGATAAGAAGATGATGTATCCAAAGGAATCAGAATTGGTTTTGGAAACAAGTCCGAATCTTGGACGTCAGGAGGATTCGCCTCAAAATAGGCAGGTTTGAGACGATCTATTGATATTACTTCGGTGCGAGTGGGACGTTGTACCTTGAAGAACTTCTCCTTCCGAAGTATGACTGGGAAGGGTCCGTCGTACTTGGGTTGGAGAGGAGAACGGTGGGAGTCATGCCTCACCAAAACATGGGTACAAGAAGAGAGATCTTTCGGAATGTAAGAGTGCACCTTTTGCTGGCGGGTCGGAGTAGGTCTCCAGGAGAGGGCACAGCGTTTCAAACGGGTGAGGTATAGGGTGGGATCAGCAGTAGCAGGAGGGAAAGATTGAGAAAAGAACTCGCCCGGCAGACGGAGAGTAGAGCCATAAACGAGTTCGGAAGCTGAACACTGAAGGTCTTCCTTAACGGCAGTGCGTATACCAAGCATAACCAAAGGGAGAGCTTCCGTCCAATGTTCTGGTTGTGGGTGTGCCATGAGAGAAGCCTTTAGCTGACGGTGGAACCTTTCACAAATCCCGTTCGAGATAGGGTGGAAACTGGTTGTATGGATCTTCTCAGAACCAAGCAAGCGCATCAAATCTTTCCAAAGGAAGGATTCGAAAACGCGACCTTGATCCGTCGTGACCGAGAGAGGAATGCCAAACCGAGAGATCCAATGGGACAAGAAAGCTTTAGCAATAGATTCAGCTGTAGCAACAGAGAGTAGTGGGATAGCTTCTGTCCAACGAGTGAACCTATCAATACAGGTGAGGATATATCGCTTGCCATGAGAAGGTGGGAGAGGTCCAACAATGTCGATGTGGACTCTCTCAAACCGTTGACCAGGAGGCAAGAAAGTGCCTAAGGGAGCTTTAGTATGTCTTTGCACTTTAGAGCGCTGACAAGCCATACAGGGCGACCCAGTTCGTGTCGCGTTAACTTTAACGCCCAACACAAACGTACGAGGCTCTGTACCAAGTTTGCTAGAAAGCCCTCGACGCCGGTGTGAAAGCGAAATGTGGAGACTTGCAGAAGACTGCCTATTCGGTAAGAAGGCTACAGTACGAAAGGAACTGAGTTGAGGCCGCTGTTGAAGTTGTCGCACATAAGAGTCTCTTCCTCTATGCCCGAGATATATAGCCCACTAGGCAGCTGCTAGGGAGAGTTCCTCGTTGAGAGCGATCGATCCAAATATGTCTTGCATCCTGGCACGCGTGACCATGGATCTGCGCTACCATCAATGTCAGAAGCAATCGACCGAACAGAGTTCAGAGCTCGCCTAATTACCACATCCGAGAAAGAGCAATTCCGCGGTGAAATTATCCACTATCGAGAGATGTGACGTATGTCTTGTAGGTAAACGGAAACAAATTCCAGATGACGAGCTTACGGGGATGACTCGTTCATGCCGTGAAGCTCTACATTCACGCAAAAGTGCATCGCTTTGTGACATCTCTCTCGTACTATATCTCCCTCGGCTCTCATTCCTCATAGACAGCACTCGTCGCTGCGCACACGAACAAGGTAGAAAGTTACAAGTATCACACACTATGACTCCATCTGACACAGGATACTACACACACATTACTTATAGCAACCTACTTCACCATACGCTCCACACACACTCGAGTCCACCAGTAGCGGTCTCACTCGAGCTCCGTATCCACACATGATCCACATCCCGGTCCACAACGTATGATTAACCTTCTATCGCACCCATCACCCTATTTGGGAATGACTGAGCCTAATGCCAAACCGATACGCAATACATATACCATATAGAGATAAGCTATCACTGTGATGGTGGCTACGACTCTCTGTGCGACGCGCTACTATACGAATAAGCTCATAGTACACGTACCTGAGACATCTAAGAGTGATATGTCTGCGAGGAGCGAGCACCCACTCATCATGAACAGCGAGCGCATATGCCATAGCAACCACACTATCTTATATATATGGCGTGATCTGGATATCTCCATATACCATAAGTAAACAGCATGCCGCGGCTGTGGGGGGTGAGCAATGGATGCACTGTGTGGTGCGGCACGTCTGTCAAGCGAGAAGAACTGTCACTTCAGGAAGCGATCCCATCTCACTCACCTCTCCCACACTCACTCTCGCAAGCTCGCACCCATAATATCTAAGTCTCCTGGAGAGTAGCGAGCGAAAGATAAGGCACCAAACGATAACACACAAAAGAGAGGGCCAAGATCAAACATCCCACCACAGAGAACTGATCGAAAATAACAACCAACGAAAGTCACTCCACACGCACACGACAAGACAACTCCGAAACGCACTTCGGCAAATAGATTAGAGAACGCAGAATTCAACGCAACCTAAACCACATCACAAAACAACTACACGAAAAACGCACCGCTAACAGGTACATCCATATGCTAACTTCAGGCAGACAGACAAGAGAAGAATATAAAAACACGACTGATCTCTACTAAGATAGCATTGCGCAAAACAACAACACAACCACACAAACAAAGAGCACAACAAGACGACAACAAGGAACGCGAGACGAACGTAGCACACAATCGAGAAACACAATGATCTCAGAAAGAACTGAGACTGCGAAACATATATTCAACACCGTGAACAGACTAACTATATTACTCAAAAGAAGGCCCAAAGAAGACATATACAGTGGATTACAGCTATACTGACAGAAACACCCGGAAACCACAGAGAGAGTACCATCGATAAGACGTCAAGACGCATACGAATTAAGATCACAAGAACGAAACACAAATGCTAGTTGCACAAGGAACCGAATGAAGGAAGCTGACAAATTACCCTCTAATATGACGGCCCCACCAGAAAAACTAACACTATCACAGAAAATGAATATAAAGCTGGAAAACACAGAAATTACCAAAGACAACCTAACAATCACCAAGAAACGCAAGTCTCCAAAATCCCCCGTAACCCTTTCGAGAAAATGATAGCTAACGGAGAAGCACCAACAACTCTTGGTAAGGGCGCACAATGCAAAGTATGCAACATGTTGCTCCAATACATCGGCCTTGGCGGCCTTGAGCTTATCAGGTGGGAGGCGGCGAGCTCGAGCAAAGGTGGGTGGGCCAGTAGTTTCGATATGATGTTCAACAGAATGCTTAAGAGGGGTATCGGAAGAGCAGGGATGCAATAAAGAAGGAAATTCCTTCTGCAGGAGGGTCAGAAAGGGAGAGACCACTGAAGAAGTTGGAGGAGCAACAGCAGAAATACCCTTTAGAGCAGAAGCAATAATAGCACCGGGAGTATAAAGAGAAGTATCGCCATCGACAAGTCGGCGATTACGAAGATCGACCATAAGATTAAAATGGGACAAAAAATCAGCACCGAGGATGGGCTGTGTCACCTCAGCGACGAGAAAAACCCATGGGAACTTGCGGCGGAGAAAAAGATCCAACGTGCATAACCGCTCACCATATACCGGAATGGAAGAGCCATTAGCAGCGAAAAGTTGACGGCCAGGGAGAGGGATAGCAGAGTCCTGGGAAGGGTCCCTGGGTACCAGCGAAAGGCTGGCCCCAGAATCGATCAAGAAGGCAAGTTTAGAGGACTGATCGTAGATACGAAGAACATCCTGTGCAGTAGTAGGAGAAGAAGAAAAAGAGCCAGCATCTCCCGTCGCTCCTACGACGGGATGGCTGTCGAGTTTCCCTGATAGAGAGGGCAGGAAGGATCGCATTTCTTGGCATCCATGCCGAAAGTATGGTGATAATAACAGTACCCATGAGGATACTGGCGCTGGCGTGAGGAAGAAGCAGAAGGTGAACGAGGACCGCGAGAAGGACGAAAGTTGGAAGGAGTGGGATCACGAGAGCGAAAAGTGTTATTATTAATTGCCGCTGTAAGGGAGAGAAGGGCAGTTTTTATATCGGCCATGCCAGTTTCGAGAACCGAAACCCGGGTATCCAGAGCTGCCGAAGGAGGAGGTTGTACTGCGAAAGCGTGAGAGTAGGAAGGTTGAGGTGGGTGAGAATAAGGAGGTTGAGCTGGATAGGAGGCAGAAGGCGGTTGAGGAACAAGAGGGGGAGGAAGAGTAGCGGAGGCGTTGGTAGAGTACTGGGGAATGTGTTGGGCGTGAGTTGTAGATGGTTGAGGAGGTGCGAGAGTTGAAGAGGTAGGAGAGACGGAGGAAACGGCGTAGGCGGTGGGGACCAAAGGCTCCATCGGGGGGCGCAAAATTCTGTCTGCTGTAGCGGCAAACTCAGTGAGGGACAACGTCGGGTTTATTGATTGCAGTACGCTGTGATGTCGAGCAGGCATCTTCTGGAGGAAGAGGGTGCGAATTATTTTCTCTTCCCGTGTAGATGGAGTGCCGCCCAACAAACCCAGCATCCCTACCATCAATTCCGAGGGTTTCTGGTCGCCCAGTGAGATGCCTCCAAGCAGAGTTTCCAATTGTTCCTCTCTGGTGGGAGCCAAGCGGTCGATAATAAGGTTTTTGAGCGTGTTGTAAGGGGTTGTAGAGTTTCTAGTTGTTGCCAGGCCATCCCTGATTTTGAGGAGGCAAGATTCTGGTAGAGCATTCACAACTCTCGAATATCTCTCCTTCTCGTCTTCGATGGTCAGGAGCGCTGACTCAGCCAGGTCAAACCAAAGCTCGGGATTGTTTACGAAGAAAGGTTGCAAATGGAATGCTCGCGAGGGAGTAGACATGATGAAAGGCGTAGAAGTTGGTAGAGTGAAGGAAAGAAAAAAAAATTAAATAAGATGTGGAGCGAGCGGAGGCACTAATAACGGACCGAGGGTGGAAAAATCAAAGAAATTACAACCT
>JABUQX010027582.1:20000-22500 GCA_015478945.1 Trachelipus rathkii | reverse complement strand
TTTCCTTTTGCCTCCCTCTTCACTATCTCTACTCTGTTCCTTGCTATCACATATTCAGCTCTTCTTTGATATGCTCTTCCCCTCAACCACCTTCTCATTTTCTTGTTATTTTCACCTACTGCTCTCTTCACTCCTTCATTCCGCCATTCCACCAATAGTGTTTTTCTTCCTCTTTCTCGTTCCTCCATTCCACCTCACTCCCAACGTTTCTCGCGCGATTTCACTAATAATTTCCTGCAAATTCTTGTTTATTTCTTCCATTCGCCAACTTTTTCTTTATTTTCTCTACTTATTTCTCTCTCTTCTCTTGCTTTTTCAGGGCTTCAACTTTAATTACTTTCCTTTTTTCACCAACCTGCCACTTTGTTTCCTTTATTCTCAATCTAGCAACCACCAATCAATGATCAGAGTCAAAGCTGACTCCAGGAAGCACTTTAGCATCCTCCACCATCCTGTAATCTGACACTATGAAATAATCGATAATAGATTTTTGGTCAAAACTTTTGGTGTTTTTTTTTTCATCTATATCTGGTGAGCTTATGAGATATCTTTGTTTGAAAAATTCATTAATAATTTTTGAATTCCTTTTCATACATAAATCTATGAGCCTCTCTACCTCTGGATTTCTCTCGTTTTCTCCATGTGAACCTAATATCCTCTCCACCTCATTTCTTCTCTTTTCCCCACTGGCACTAAATCACCCATCAGTAGATGCAGCATGTTGCCTTCGCCTCCACCCTACACGCCATCCTCCACCAAATACATGAACCTCTCTTCTCATAACCTCTTAGTCCCTGTGTGTGTGGCATTACCTGATATAGACGGTATTTTTTTTCTCATAATGTTGAATTGTACTTGTAATCAATCTCTCGTTTACCCCTCTCACTTCCCGTATGAAAGATGTAGTCTTTGGTCCAAAAATAAACTCCACACAAGGTTAACTCCCGTTTAATTCAACACATGTCCTCCACCCAAATCTTTGCCACTTTCCTCTCCCTCCACTTTCATTCCCGACATCTCTACCATATCTACACGTCTCGCCTTCATCATTTCCACAATCTCCTACTCCTTTCTTCTATACGTACCCATATTTATAGTGGCCAATTAATTTTTTTTAAAAGTGTAATCCTTAATCGATGTCCTTTTTCGTTACTTACGTTTTAATCCATAAGTTCTGCGTGGTTCCGAGGCTGTTTCTAGGGTATTGCAAGCATTTTCTTTTAGGCAGTGGCTTTCTAGGCCTACCCTGCCCTAGCCATTGCTCCATTAGCCAAACAGGTCCTATCGACCTAGTTCGCTGTCCGGGGTGCCCGAAAAGGACATGGAGTTGGACTTCTGCACTTGCAGCAATTATTATATAATATATATATATATATATATATATTAATACTATATTATATTATATATATATAATATTAATATATATATTATATTATATATATATATATATATATATATATATATATATATATATATATATATATATATATATATATATATATATATATATATATATATAATATTACTTCAGGGGTTCCTAATTGACCTGTGATCCGTGGACCACCGAGGGTCTGTGAAGGCTTCAACAGAAGTTCGTAAATACTTGGGGAAATGCTAAGATTATTTACAGTTAAATAGAACAAATGAATGAATGTAAAAGAATGGAAACATTGAACCAATTTTCATTGCTTGCTTGTGTATAACTTTCCTTTTTTGATGGACTTTGCGACGTTTTTTGCAATAAAAAATTAATAATTTCATATTGATAGATAAAATTTTAATATATTTTTTTTTATTAATTATATGAAAAAAAATATTTTCCCTGCTCTCCAAATATTTGATGACCTTTCGTGAGATACTTTAAGATCAAATATAATATTTGATGAACTTTAAATTTTTAAATCTTTATTTACTTCTTGGTGATCCGCTGTGAAAAATTCAGAGGGGTGCCGCGGGGGAGGGGAATATATATAAAGGGGTTCCGAGCGAGAGGGGAATATATATAAAGGGGTTCCACGATGGAAAGAAATATTTAAATAGGGTCCGGGGAAACAAAAATATTTAAGGGAGTCTGTTTTAAAGTAATTGTGCTCTACTATTTCTGTTATTTTCTTTTGTAAATATTTTTGTTGCTTTTTTTTTGGCGATTTTTTTGTTTGTTTGAAAGTTGTGCGAACAGAATACAAAATTAAAGGAGCGGAAATTCCTTTACAGAATAAATTGCCACAAATAATAATAATAATAATAATAATAATAATAATAATAATAATAATAATAATAATAATAATAATAATAATAATAATAATAATAATAATAATAATAATAATAATAATAATAATAATATAATATTATTAATAATAAAATAATAATAATAATAAATAATAATAATAATAATATAATAATAATATAATAAAAACGATAATAATAATAATAATAATAATAATAATAATAATAATATAAAATAATAATAATAATAATAATAATAATAATAATAATAATA
>JABUQX010027582.1:0-7500 GCA_015478945.1 Trachelipus rathkii | reverse complement strand
TTGTGACCTTAAATAACGTCCCTCGAGCGTAACCATCTCGCTTGCGAGCTCCTAACACCGCGCCATACGCTTGTCCTGGTAAAAGCCTCTTTTTAACTTCTTCAAGCACAGTGCAAAAGACCGATCGCCTCAGGTGAATAGCAACAAAAACGATCCCTGAAATAATGGAAGATTGTAATCTAATATCAAGTATTCCTTGTGAATTATCTACAAAGTATTTTTCATTAAGATATGCACCAGTCCTATTTGTTCTTACCAGCATGTGAACCCAATGGATTGCCACATTCAAAATCATCATAGTATTATCAAATAAGCATGCATACATGTAGACTTCCAGCCACGCACTGTCTCTAGGCTTAAAAGCAAACAAGACAGGTTTCGCCCGTCCCTGCAGCGGCGCGAAATTAATACAATTCAATGCTTCGCTCCTCAGCGCCTCTCTTCCTGCTTATAAAATGTTAAAATCAACAATTTTTATTTAAACAAGCATCCTACGGTAACATGCCCGACCAATACATTCCCGAGATAGTTAAAACCCATGTTTTCGGCTCACCTTGTAAATACCTTGTATAATTAGCCAATATTAGTTCATTCCCTAAAAAATATTTATAGGTAAGTTTGAAAAGTAAATAAAAATAACTTTTAAAGTATCATTTTTTTACAGCTATCCACCTGCCACTACTCTGGCTGGTCTCCTTTTTCATAGCGAGAATAGGCCGTAGATAAAATAAAGAATATAAGAAAAACCCACCCCAAACCCAGAAGCCTAGCCAAATTTCTCAGCTCGCTATGAGCGCAAAAAACTGTGGGTTTAAAAGAGGAAGATTAAATTATCTTATATTGGACAAGAAAAATTAACTGAGAAAGGAAAGCCCAATCCATGAAACGGGCTGGAAGCCGGAAGCCCCCCCCTCTTCCAAATGTCGGGATACTAGTACTCCATACGAGAGGCCGTGAAATAATGGTGGGCTCTATAAAACTAAAAAGCTGCTGTGTCTGAGGAAAAAATCACAACGCAACCCTGAACAGACAATCCCCAGCTTCCTTTTGAGCCACCACTTAGCAACCCATTGTAACTAATGAGGTTTCAACGACAATCTTTTGTTTATGATTTCAGTCATCCAAAAATGTCTCATCGTTGCTCACAGTGTAGACCATTAGAAGCCATCGAAGGAACATAGGAAATTTAGGAGTGGTTTTTTGAGAGGGAGATGTAAGAATTTGAGTTTTAAAGAGTTTGAATATTTTGCTAAAGTTTGATAGTGACCCCCACCGGCGGAAAATTCCACTAGTGAGGATCGACAAAAATTTAGAAGCGGAAAGCTGAAAGTAACGAAAGAGAGGCAGCTCTCAGATGCTCAAAACTATAAATTGATATAGATATTTTGGAGATGAGGTAGTTGAAGAATGAAGAGCGTGAAGAAATTCATCCAGCCATAAGGCTCTACGCGGTGAACAAACGTACTCAAGAAAGATTGCTATATTAAAAGTTGGAGATAGTACAGAACTTTGACAACGAACACCCATTAATTTAAGAGAAAGAAGAGAGGAGACGCCACCCTCACGCATCAACATTCTAGTAGAGACCAATAGCTGTCGTGCTATAATTCGGACGGAGTAATTAGTAAAATGGAAAACTACTCTTTGGATCGTAAACAGTGTACTGACGTATAGCAACAACAACAGATAACAGAAAACCCAACAGTCACGATATCCCTAGAGAGCATGCACGCGCTCGGCCACTACATGGCCCAAAAGCTTTCGATATTGTCAAGCAACCGCCACCAGGCAAGACTCCCCATAGACCCTCAAGCAGAATAAGTCCTCTCAAACTCAGTTAGGATAGAAAAAGAAAGTACCTGTCACTCAGTTGACTCCGAGGTTCTATAAAGAAGCCATAGCTGAGCATCTGATTTATTAACCGCATACAAGTGACGAGCTCGTATATGGGCGATAGTGATTAAATAGGCATCAGAGAACTACCTATTTTTTCGTGATCAAACTGGACATTATGCGCTTGCACCTAGCACATGAGACAACTTGCCAGTAATTAGTATTACAGATAGAGCATACGAAGGGTTGAACTAGGACCAGCGCCCAGTCATCAGCGAGAACACTCGCCTCCAAAGACACGGCGGAGATGTTTCATCCCAGCCTACTAGCCTTCTTCCCTTCGTTCATAGATTTCAGTGTGATCTCACGCACACCGATTTCGTAAAAAAGACACGGTAACCTTCTATGAGGAGAAGGAACTACTAAGCCTGGAGCAAGACCACGTCAGCGCATGCCGAGAAGCCGTTTAGAGGAGCTGAAAATAGTGTTAGTTCAACTTAAAAAAGCAGAGTAGCTCCTGCAAAGATCGCCTTTCAAGCCGTAATGGGAGTCTTAGCCAAAATCCGTTGTCTAGAACGAATAAAAGGAGAAAAGACCAGATCATTCACAAAAAGTTTAATGGAAGAAGTTTTGGCAACAGACAGAAAGAGGCAAACAAATAATAAGTAGTTGATATGAAAGTCTATGGACCCTTTTCGTTACAATGGTGAAAGTGCGCTTAGGGCCTGTTGAATCGTCGTATTCGCCTGCAACGATTCTGCAGCAGAATAGAACATATCAGTAGGAGCATAGTATGGCAGAACGCATTTCCTGCCGTACGCATCATGTCTCTCTCCTCCAAGGCCGACCGGTACAGGTTGTTGGCCCGATCGCTGTGGAGCACGCTTTACTTAGCCTTGCCATGTCTGTTTTCTTCAATGCTTCCCCCCATGTTGCAGTTAGGTGTGTTTTTGAATTTTTGCTCGTTATGCTGGTTGTCGAGATGAGATTGAAGAGATGTCTGACATGTGTTTAGTTAGTTTAAACATGAGCAGTATTACCCTTTAGCATTCTGACAATCTTATAAACTTTATATCCAATTGTCCGTCTCAATCTTATACTTCGTTTATTATCAATGTTTGCAAATTCAGCGGTCCCGCAATGACGGGCTGCTGTAGTTATGCTTTCTTAATCCGTCTCGCTGGTTTATTGCATTGTAAAGTTGTGGGGAGCCTATGTGTTACGTGGCTTGAGCATATATCTGATGCCTTTAGTATGAGAAGTTTAAATGATTCTATTAATTAGGTTGTTTCTATGAATTGTTGTCGCCGTGGAACTTCTTGCCATTTACCTTTGTCAGTTTTGTAAAGGTATTTTGTGAAGTTATGTTGGTGTGCAGGTTTCGCAGATTTTGTTTTGTATTGTTATATGTGATTCAATTATATGGGAGTGGTCTGACATGGGAGATCTATTCCGCTGTTAAATTATGTTCGTGAAGAAAGTGAAGGAGAGTCCGGAGGAGACAAGGTGATGCTGAGCAGTTGTTTTATTTGGTTTGCTTTAGTGGTGTTGCGCAATTCTGAACTTATTAACTAATATTTAAGTGAGAAACAAGATTAATGACTTAATATATAGTATATATGATATATATATATATATACTATATACTAATGATATATATATAACATATAATATATATATATATTACTATATATATATAGTATATACATACCTCTCGCAACTACATACTATACTTATACTATACGTATATATATAATATATACAATACATAATACGATAATAATAATACAAGTGTATACATTTTAACTTTCAAAACTAGATCATCAATGAATTATTTTCAATACTATTATTATTATGTTTATCTTATACATATTATATATATATTATATTAGTATAATATATATAATATATATATATATATATACTATATAATAATATATATATAATATATATATATATCATATTATATATACAATTATTAATAATTTAATACTATATTTATATATATATATATACTTATATATTACAATAATATATATATATTATAATATAACATTATATATATATATAACTATATGATACATATATAGATATATATATAGTATTATACTATATATATTATAATACTATATACTAGTAATATATTATTATATTATATATATAATAATATACGGAATATATATATATATATATAATTATAATATATAATTATATAGCTATAGATATTATTATATATAGTATTATATATATAATATATATATATATAATATATATATATATATAATATAATATACGGTACGTGATTACAGTATATATATATATATATTATATATATATATATATATAATATATTATATATATATATACTGAATTATATAAAATATAATACTAATTGATACTTCACTATTAATATATATATTATAGTATATATTATATTCATCTCTTCATCTTCATTCTACCCTTCGTCATCTCCAGACCTTTGGAAAGCCAGTGAGTGTCGTATTCATACACCTCTCCAGGAACAGAAAAATTTCATGTTTAAGACTATTGCACCCGCAGATAGTCTATTCCGAAAAATATAAGTGAACCTATCGCTACACCGCCCACCTTTATAAACTGTAAATTGAGAACTCGTTGCCGGTCCACAATAGATGCCCACCCTAGGGCTTCACAGACCCAACGACCGACTCCTCTCACCTTCTCTTCATCTAGAGATATATGAAAGGGCCTCATCTACTTGCACGGATGGGGCCAACAAACCATACCTCCCTTCACCAAAACTTACGCCATTTCACTGCCTTTCGGCATCTCTGCTTCTCGCACGCTTGGCCCAATACTACCATTTCTCTTCTCCAGCGATACTGTTCCTTTACCACTCAATCCACTTTCTTTGTTGTCTCCTAGCAGTGGTTCGTATTCAAGCACACCCCACCACCTTGATACCAACCGACTAATCATCCATCCTTTCCATATGATCAACAATCTCAATGTATTATTTTTATTCTCCTCACTTACTCCGTTCTTCACATGCTCACACTTCCCCCCAATCGCGTTCATTCCCTTCATTTTGTAAGTTCTTCCCCAACCAACACCGCCCTAAGACTTGTCCATTTCGAAACACCGATTATACCTTAGTAGATCTATACTTCTCCATCCAGACCATAGTTCACTACCTTATTCATCATTAACCACCGAAACCATCTTACCCATTAGCCATAAAACACCTTATAACACACAAGAACGCTTACGACCCCTTTACATCCGAACCAAGGGATTTAAACTTGCACCAGACACACCTCCTACCACTTTACAATGTTCTCTATTTACACTGCGGCCTTCATCCGTTTCCTGTTGTCATCCAACATCATCCTTAAATATTTTTAACACTCAGCAACTTGTTCCATGTCTCCACTATCTAAACTAACTTTGACACCGCGGAACTCCCCTCTCATTCTCACTACCCTATAACCTTACCCCTTGATCTGCCACTTTACTTCAAACCCCCCCTTTTACACACCTGCCACAAGCCTATGCGTACTAATCCTCTAAGCCTCTCTTCAGATTCGCCAAACAAAACCAAATCATCCGCCAAATCATCCCTTGCCATCTCTCCCTCTCCATCACCATCTCCATCATTCTAAACACCTTCCCCCCCCTGCAACGTCTACCTATATCTCTACCTCTAATTCTTTCATTCAACCCCATCCCATAATCAAATGAAGTAGACCGGAGAAGACATAACACAATTCCCCCGCCTCATCTCTCCTATTAATACTAGAAACCAATCATATTTCCATCTTCACTTTATTCTTACCTACTCCTTTCACTATTCGTGCGCGCATATTTTGATTCAATTCAGCAAGCAGTGATCACCACACCGAATATACCACTAACACCCATAGAGACTCTCTATTCATCCCTTCAATTCCGGTTGCAAAATCCATTAAATAAATGCAATTTACTTCTTCTTCAATCTTATTCTTCCTCCACATTTTCTCAAAATGTGAAAATTTGATCCACACATTCCCTCTTCCAGTTAAATTCACCTATGTACATCAGCAAATAGACCTTCATCATTCGACGTATGTCTTTCGACCAAAATTACCAGCTTATACCTTCCCTGCAAACACTCAATAAACTAACTTCCTCTATAATCTAATATTTCCATTATCCCCTCCTTATCCCTAAACATAAGACGTACTATGTTCCTGCCCTCCTCCTCCAAGTCCCCTTCCAGAACTATATCCGTCCCACATGCGCTCTTCCCACAACTTCCGAAATCCAATCAAATCACCATCTCGCCTCCGTTCTTTGATCATCTTTTTACCGAGTAATTCATCTATGTCCTGGCAAGATTTACATTCTTCACAAACTTTCTCACTCTACCTATACCCCCTTAATAATTACCTCATCCCCAATAAAATACCTATTCCTTCTTTGCACCATCAAACCTACACACTATCACATATACCTCTTCATTACTACCAATGTTATGTAATAATATGCAATGTGTTCCCCCCCACTCTCCTCGCATCTATTTCATTCAGTTACGAAATTCCTCATCCCCTATTCATCTATCTAACCAAGGTTTCCCCTATTCTTCATCTTAGACCTTAAGCCAGCTTCCCTTCCAGAAGACGCTTCCTATTCCTGATAAATTCCCCATCAGCCCAACTTCAAACTGTTCCATTTACCTACGTTGTCTTTACCCTTCCCTACATATGCACTCTAATATTCCCTTTTCTCCTACCGTATATTCCAAACCATCTGTGTATTGTAAACTCGATCCTATTTATCTTATACACCAGTTCAAACCACAGTTTTTTTACATTTAAACCGCTGCAAACATCACCTCTTCATTCCCACCACTCACTGTTAACATTCTTATTTTCTACTTTAGCACACATCTACATTTACTTCTTTTGCCCAGTACTAACAGCATCTTTCCTTCATTTGCTTCAGAATTTGTTCAGTTTCAAATATATTCACATTCAACTGATTACTTGCAAGCGTTCTAAACAATTATCTCTCACATTACTCTTTCGACGTAACTTCTCATCTTAAATTCTGGCTCCCACTTTCCTTCCCTGTTCACCATTCCCTCCACCAAGCCCCGCACGAACTTAATCTTACTAACTTAATAGGTAGTAGCCTAAGATTATTACTGGCAGCCCTAGCAGTACTATACTAGGCCGTAATACCTATATATATATAACTCATCCATATAAAGTGACGTCTATATATATTCACCTCACAAAAACATATTATATAGACCTATATATATATACTATTATAGTACTAATAATAATAGATATACGGTCCTACATATATATATAATAGTATATACTATCTTATTATATTATATTATAGGATATACTACACTATCATATACAGTATAGTATAAGTATATACTATATTACTACTAGTATATAGTAGTACTATATAATCCTAACTCCCCTGACAAAATTATGGATACTGCCCCGCCTATTATATAACTATATGTAATATATTCTACTATATACTAATCATTATACTAATATAGTATATACGACTATCGTGATCTTAGACCATAACTACTATATAAGTACTACTACTACTATACTAGTAATTATTAAGACTATACACTACTATATATACATACAGTACATACTACTATCTATACTATAT
>JABUQX010027581.1:12500-37500 GCA_015478945.1 Trachelipus rathkii | reverse complement strand
AATATTAGTGGAAAACAAGTGGTGTCCCTCTTATATGTATTGGGCTGTAGATTCGAAAATATAATGGTTTCAAACCATCAAGAAAATAAAAAAATAAATAAATAAATAAATAAATAAATAAAATTTCTTATTCTTTTTATGTTTATAACTTACAAATTTACGTTTTTACATACCCTAAAAGCAGAATCACTAATCAACCACCAAACCAGCATCCAACCTCCCTTCTGACCATCTGTGATCTATTGATCTATTGATCTATTGATTAAGGTCACATTTTGAGTATCATTTTTGGATAAACATAACATAAAATCAAGTTTTTTATTACAAATATCAACATATATGTTGACGAACAAAGTTTTCGCATTAAATAACGGCCTTACTTAGTATTCATCTGAAACTAAGAACAATAATGTACAACAACAAACTAACACAACTTAAGCACAATATAATATATTATGACAAGCCTGACACATCTTAGGCAAGAATTAAACTGTAACATTAACAAAGGGCCCAAAACATTATCAACAGTAAAAGTAACTAACAAGACTCACAAAAAACATAATCCATTCGTACTTTATCAAACATATCTCCAACAACGACAAGTTAATTTACATTAACATAGTAATATTTAACAAAAAATTTAGCATATGTAGGTCTAATACTATATTACAAGTGAAACCCATTAGGGGGATGAAAAAAAAAAAGTAACATTACGCAATAGTTATAAGCCACGCCCATCCTTCTTGTTAGGGTTGTCGTTTAGGGTTAGCATTGTATAAACTGGTTTGTTACATCATCCTTCGTTATTGTGAGAGAGAGAGGATTACATTCTTCTTAAAAGAGCGACAAATGAAGCTCTTCATCAGTTGCTTGTCTGACTTTAAAACTATAAAAATGGTTTCTCTCGTGAATAATAAATTTGTAAACGATATTGTAACATGGAAGATATCGCATCCAAAAGTTTTTCTTAACTTAACTTTCCGTCGTAAGACAAATGGAGAACGTTACTTTGCATGTTCCGATTCATCTTACACCCATAACAGACCATTATTCCTATCCTGTGAAGAATTAAGTCGGGTGTTCGAAGAAGTTAATACTTGGATAAATGAAAAGTACATTTCTTCATCAGTGACAAATTCGTGGGGAGTTGCGATCAATGGCGGCGAAGAATGTGACTCAAAAAGATTAACTCTTGTTTTTTCACTACATAACAATATTGAATCCATTGATTTACGTATTTGGTGGAGACCTAATTCAACGGGGATATTCCGCCCCACTGCCTTTGGTGTTTGTGTAAGTGGTAAAGAAAATATTACAGCGTTTATCAAGATGCACGAAGAAATATCTAAAAGGTTGATTGAAGTTGATTTACTGGACGAACTTATTAACCTCTCGCATGGTATACTCTATACGATGTACGATGAGCACAATGTGTTCGAATCACAGGAAACACCAGTTATCGAGGCGCTCAACCTTGAAAAATTCACCTTCCTTTATGAAAAAGAGATGAAATCGCCAGGGTACAAAGAACAATCTTTGAAAATATCAGCAAGAGATATTTATACCTATATCACAACTGAAGGTCTTGGAAGTTTAGAACAATACATCGAATGCTCACATTGTATGTTAAATGTTAAACCTTCTTAAACGAACTCAATCTTATTAAATATTTTTATATAATTATACGATTGTAATTTTTTATTATATGTAGCTGTTTTAAAACATATCATGTAAGATGTATATTAAAATTGTTTTTTCTTATGATTGTTTCTTTTTCCTATGTTATTTATAATATTATAAATATATATATATATATATATAATATATATATATATATATACTATTTATATATATATATATATATATATATATATATATATATATATATATGTATTTGTATTTCCTGTATCACTAGAGCTATCAGATACAATTCGAGAATTTGCTCAAACTCCTCCCTCTTTTCGAAACATTGTGCAATACCTATGATTCCTGTTTGGTTCATTTTCGAAACATTACGTAATACCATTGATTCTTGTTTTGTTAACAACGTTTCACACTTTTGAACCATAATCAATTCAAGAGTGACATATACTCCTTGTTCGAAAAACGACAAAAGATGCAAACAAAAGGAAAGACAATAAATGAGTCCAAAAATAATTTCTTTATATACAATCGTTGTTTATATGCTAACGAAACAAACAAAGTTTTCACATTAATAAGCTAACATAGCATCATGTGGACTTAGAAAATAATGTACAACGACGAATCTATCAACGAATAAAACAACTAACATTAACAAAGTTCCATACTTAACAGCAGTAAAGTACCTAACACAGACGTACAAAACGTTACCTATTCACACTACAATTTTTCAAGCATATCTCTAAAACATATTAATGTATTTGTATTTTAGGAAATTAATGATCGGTGGCTTTGGAGTATTTTGATTGTATTTACATAGCCAAAATGAATTCTTTATATAGAACCACCGAATATATGCTAAACATAACAGGTTTTATCATATTAATACAGCTAACATAGCGTCATATGAACTAATAAAATAATTACAACGACAAACTTACACAACTTAAGCACGAATAAAGTGTTAACATTAGCAAAGCTCCACACTTAACACCTGTAAAAGTAACACTTTGCATACAAAACGTAACCTATTTCACACTTTTTTCCAAGCATATCTTTAACATATTAACGTTAATTTTCATTGACATAGTATATTAACATGGATTTATCATAATCTTGTCCAATTATCATACAGACCAACAAATAATTGCTTAAACATAAACAAAGTTTTATCAAACATACACAAAATAAGTTCTTTAATTATTAACTAACTATTGAATATATGTTATAACCACAAGCTTTAGCAATACAATAAGCTAACATATCTTAACCGCAACTAAGAATATAATGTTACAAAGGCAAACTTAACATATCTCGCGTATGAATAATCAGCTAACATCTGAAAATTCCCTACTTATCAAAGGTAAAGTAGCTAATAGGTCATACAAATACTCGATATGTTCCCGCTTTTCCCGCATATCAGCAATAGGATAAAGCCGGCTCACTAGCAAAATCCCTCAACAAAGTGACCAATCTATCAAAGCTTACCAACATCTGACTATGAATTAACATCGATCTTCATCAAAGTGTCATACCGTTGAGTATAACATTCAATTGACCTATGAATAAACATAAGACATTTAGCAAATCTTGGCAAACCTAACATTACCAACAAAACTTAACCAGGCTTCACGTCTCTTTATAACACATCATCGTCAGTTAACACAGTAATATCGTACAAACTCAGCATTTCTCTAACAAATCAGTGATATTTTCAAACTGTCATAGTAATATTTAAAAAAAAAATTCATTCATAACTCGTCTAAATATCATATCCCAGCGAATAATCACCAAACATAACAAAGGTTTTAACCAACATAACAAAAAATAACAAAATTTTATCCTAACATAACATAAAAATAAGTTTCTTTGAGTAAATAATCACCAGTAATGTGTAATAGTTTACCGAATTTAAAGCAGTAAAATCAGTAAATCAGTAAATCAAGCCACCCATCCCCGCAGTCCCCTACCCGCCCCACCCACCTGTGATCTATTAGAAACTATTGATTCAGTCATATTTCAAGTATCATTTTGGCCAAACATAACATAAATAAGTTCTTTATATTACCAACCTGACGCAATTAATGCTTCAAACCAACAAAGTTTAGCATCAATAAAGCTAACAATTCATAACAGCGACTAGGAATATAATTGTAACAATTGCAACTAACATACCTAGCGTATTTATAATCAGTAACATCCTGAAAAATTCCCTACTGATCAAGGGTAAAGTAGCTAACAGGTCATACAATACTCGATTTGTTCCCACTTTTCGGCATATCAGCAACAGGTAAACCGTATTATCTAACAAAATCCCTTAACAAGGTGACCAACTATCAAAGATGCCACCATCTTGAACTATGAATTGACACTATATCTTCATCAAAGTGTCACTCGTTTCGAGTATAACATCATTTGACCTATGAATAAACGTAGACATTAGCAAAAGTCTAGGGCAAACCTAACATTACCCAACAAAACTTAACCTAGGCTCACGTTTTCTAAACACAACATCGTCAGTTACACATGTAATATTTACAAAAACATCATCCTATTCTCTAAAAATTCAGATGTTATTTCCACATTGTCATAGTAATATTTAACATAACGTACCTAACGTTACGAATAAACAGTTTTCATTAACCAAGAGTATCTAAAGCAATACATTACCTTCCGAACGAAACCCACGCGCGCTGCGGCCCCTTGAAAGGGTGCAACTCCTGCGAGGGTGGGATCCCCGAAGGGGTGTGGCAGGGCTTACCACTCCGAAGGAGGGTAAGCCTCAGCCCTCGGGCTGGGGCCAAAGCCCGCTTTACACCCCTTCGGGGTGATCTCCCCTCGCAGGATTCACACCCTTTCATGGGGCGCATCCCCCTGGGTTTTCTCTCGGAAGGTAATGTATTGCTTTAGATACTCTTGGTTAATGAAAACTGTTTATTCGTAAGTTAGGTCCGTTATGTTAAATATTAACTATGCCAATGGGAAATACACTGATTTGTTTAGAGAAATGATTTAAGTTTTTGTAAGATATTAGCTGTGTTAAAACTGACGATGATGTGTTAGAAAACGTGGAGCCTAGGTTTAAGTTTTGTTGGTAATGTTAGGTTATGCCTCTAGATTTTGTTAATGTCTACGTTATTTTAGGGTCAAATGATTGTTATACTCGAAAACGAGTGACACTTTTGATGGAGATAGTGTCAATTCATAGTTCAAGATGGTGGCATCTTTTAGATTGGGCACTTTGTTAAGGGATTTTGTTAGATAATCCTGCTTTACCTGTTGCTGATATGCTCGAAAAGTAGGGAACATATCGAGTATGTATGACCTGTTTAGCTACTTTACCTTGATTCAGTAGGGAATTTTTTTCAGGAGGTGGTTAGCTGTTATAAAATTACGCTAGGTTATGTTAGTTTGCATATATGTACATTATATTCCTAGTCGCTGTTTATTGATTTGTTAGCTTTATGATGCTATAAACTTTGTTGTTTAATCATAGTATCGTTAGGTTGATATATAAAGAACTATTTATGTTTGTTGGGCAAAATGATACTTGAAATATGACTTGTATCATAGTTCAATAGATCAAGGTGGGTGGGCGGGTAGGGCGACTGCAAGGATGGGTGGCTTGATTTACTGATTTATGATTCTATTGCTTTCCATCAGTAAGCTGTTAAGAAAGACTGTGATATTTTATTTTCAAGAAATTATGGATATGTTATGGTTAGGATAAAATTTTTTTATTTTTTGTTATGTTTGGTTAAAAACTTTGTTATGTTTGTGATTATTCGCTGGGGGATTATGATTTTTAGACGAGGTTATGATGAATTTTTTGTTAAATTTTACTATAAATGTGAAAATAAACACTGATTTGTTAGAAGAAAGACACGAGTATTTGTCGAAATAATATACTGTGTTAACTGACGATGATGTGTTAGGAACGTGAGCCTAGGTTAAGTTTTGGTTTGGGTAATGTTAGGTTTGCCATAGAATTTTTGCTAATGTCTATGTTTATTCATAGGTCAATTGATTTATACTCAAACGGATTGACACTTTGAATGAAAATGATGTTAATTCATAGTTTCCAGATGTTGGTATCTTGATGAATTGGCACTTTGTTGAGGGATTTTGTTAGATGATTTGCGGCTTTACCTAATGCTGATATGCTAGAAAAGAGGGAACATATCGAGTATTGTATGACATGTTAGCTACTTTACCTTTGTTAAGTAGGGAATTTTCAGGAGTTAGACTTGATTATCAATACGCCGAGATAAATAAGATATAAGATTATAGCCTTTGTACATTATATCTTAGTTGCGGTTAAGATATGTGTTAGCTTTTATTGCATGCTAAGCTTTGTTGTTTAAGCATTTATATTCAATGGTTAAGGTAATAAAGAACTTATTTTTGTGTTAATGTTTGATAAAACTTTGTTATGTTTACAATTATTTGTTGGGGATTATAATATTCGTAAGTTAGGTACGTCATGTTAAATATTACTATGTCAATGTAAAATTGAACGTTAATATGTTTAGAGATATGCTTTGGAAAAAGTGTGAATTAGGTTCAGTTTGTATGCAATGTTAGTTACTTTACAGGTGTTAGAGTGTGGAGCTTTGCTAATGTTAACACTTTATTCGTGCTTAAGTTGTGTTAGGTTTATCGTTGTACATTATTTTCTTAGTTCATATGACGCTATGTTAGCTATATTAATATGAAAACCTGTTATGTTAGCATATATTCGGTGATCAGTGTATAAAGAACTCATTTTTGCGCTATGTTTATCCGAAATGATACTCTTAAATGTCTACTGCGTAAATCATTTGTTAATGTAAAATTAACATTGGAGCTAGGTTAGAGATATGCTTGAAAAAAATGTTGGAAATAGGTTACGTTTTGTACGCTTGTTAGGTACTTTACTGCTGTTAAGTATGGAAATTTTTTTAATGTTAGTTGTTTATTCGGTGATAGATTCGTCGTTGTACATTATTTTCTTAGTCCACAGATGCTATGTTAGCATTATATTATGTGAAAACATGTTTACGATTAGCATATATTGTTGGTTGGTATATAAAGAACTTATTTTTGGACTGTTAGTTGTTGTTGTTTGTTGTTGTTGTTGTTGTTGTTGATTGTTGTTTGTTGTTGTTGTTGGTTGGTTCTAACGAGAATATATTACCCCTTTTGAATTGATTATGGTTCAAGTGTGAACGTGTTAACAAAAAAACAAAGATATCAATAGTATTACGTAATGTCGAAAATGAACCAAACAGGGGAATCATAGGTAGTTTGCACAATGTTTCGAAAAGAGGGAGGAGTTTGAGCAAATTCTCGAATTGTATCTGATAGCTCTAGTTTTAGTTGATACAGGCAAATACAATACATATAGTATATATATATTATCATATATATATATATATATATATATAATATTATATATTATATATATAGTATATATATATATATTATACATATATTATATATATATTAATTATATATACATATATATTTACTATATACCTAAATATATATATATATATATATTATATATATATATAATATTAGATACATATATATAAATAACATAGGAAAAAGAAACAATCATAAGAAAAAACAATTTTAATATACATCTTACATGATATGTTTTAAAACAGCTACATATAATAAAAAATTACAATCGTATAATTATATAAAAATATTTAATAAGATTGAGTTCGTTTAAGAAGGTTTAACATTTAACATACAATGTGAGCATTCGATGTATTGTTCTAAACTTCCAAGACCTTCAGTTGTGATATAGGTATAAATATCTCTTGCTGATATTTTCAAAGATTGTTCTTTGTACCCTGGTGATTTCATCTCTTTTTCATAAAGGAAGGTGAATTTTTCAAGGTTGAGCGCCTCGATAACTGGTGTTTCCTGTGATTCGAACACATTGTGCTCATCGTACATCGTATAGAGTATACCATGCGAGAGGTTAATAAGTTCGTCCAGTAAATCAACTTCAATCAACCTTTTAGATATTTCTTCGTGCATCTTGATAAACGCTGTAATATTTTCTTTACCACTTACACAAACACCAAAGGCAGTGGGGCGGAATATCCCCGTTGAATTAGGTCTCCACCAAATACGTAAATCAATGGATTCAATATTGTTATGTAGTGAAAAAACAAGAGTTAATCTTTTTGAGTCACATTCTTCGCCGCCATTGATCGCAACTCCCCACGAATTTGTCACTGATGAAGAAATGTACTTTTCATTTATCCAAGTATTAACTTCATCGAACACCCGACTTAATTCTTCACAGGATAGGAATAATGGTCTGTTATGGGTGTAAGATGAATCGGAACATGCAAAGTAACGTTCTCCATTTGTCTTACGACGGAAAGTTAAGTTAAGAAAAACTTTTGGATGCGATATCTTCCATGTTACAATATCGTTTACAAATTTATTATTCACGAGAGAAACCATTTTTATAGTTTTAAAGTCAGACAAGCAACTGATGAAGAGCTTCATTTGTTGCTCTTTTAAGAAGAATGTAATCCTCTCTCTCTCACAATAACGAAGGATGATGTAACAAACCAGTTTATACAATGCTAACCCTAAACGACAACCCTAACAAGAAGGATGGGCGTGGCTTATAACTATTGCGTAATGTTACTTTTTTTTCAACCCCTAATGAGTTTCACTCTGTAATATAGTATTTAGACTACATATGCTAATTTTTGGTTAAATATTACATATGTTAATGTTAAAATTAACATTGTTCGTTGTTGGAGATATTTGTTTGATAAGTACGAATGATTATGTTTTTGTTGAGTCTGTTAGTTACTTTTACTGTTGATAAGTTTGGGCCTTTGTTAATGTTACCAGTTTATTCTTGCTTAAGATGTGTCAGGCTTGTCATTGACCTTTTATTCCTGCTTAAGATGTATTAGGTTTGTTGTTGTACATTATTTTCTTAGTTCAGATGATACTAAGTAAGCGTTATTAATAAAACATTTGTTACGTCAACATTATATTCTTTGTGTTTGTATAAAAAACTTGATTTTATGTTATGTTTATCCAAAAATGATACTCAAAATGTGACCTTAATCAATAGATCAATAGATCACAGATGGTCAGAAGGGAGGTTGGATGCTGGTTGGATGGTGGTTTGATTTAGTGATTTACTGCTTTAGGGTATGTAAAAACGTAAATTTGTAAGTTATAAACATAAAAAGAATAAGAAATTTTATTTGTTTATTTATTTATTTATTTATTTTTTATTTCTTGATGGTTCTGAAACCATTATTTTCGAAATCTACAGACCCAATAACATATATAAGGACACCAACAGTATCATTACCCTAATATTTAATAACTCGGCACCGCCACCGGAGCCAGCACCGGTGCTGTGCATCTGTCAACTCCTAATTTTCGTTCTTCATTTATATCATACATCTTTGTTATAAATCTTCTTTCCTCATTCAATCATCACACGATCTTCATTTCCATCCTTTGTTTTTTGCACTCTGTGCTCTTTTTTTCAGACGAGACCCCCCTAATGGGGGGTTCTAGACACCCTATACGGACTTATAACCATCATATTCGAAATCTACGACCTCAATAACCCTTATAAAGACACCAACATTGTTGTTATACGACTGTTTATTAACTCGGCACCGCAGTGGCTCCAGCACCGGTGCCGGAGCCACTCATCAATTCATACAAGTCTTTCTAGAAATTTCAACTCTGAAGCCTCTCACCAAATTTCAACCAATTACGAACACTTTCGATTTTTATAAGGGGGTGGGGTCCCCCTTCGGGGACCCACGGGGACGTAACATCGTCTACGACGAGGTTACCTCCCCATCTAACACCCCTCCAAATTTTAGCCTGATACGATAACCCTAACCCATGTAGATGTATATTGAACTCAGAAACTGGATGCGAAGAAGAAACCATGGTGGAAATAATAACAAAAATAATAATAATAATAAATAATAATAATAAAAATAATAATAATAATAATAATAATAATAATAATAATAATAATAATAATAATAATAATAATAATAATAATAATAATAAATAATAATAATAATAATAATAATATAATAATAATAATAATAATAAAAAACTCCAGAGGATGAGTCGGAATCAGCGCGCTACGACCCGGAGCGGCGCGGTGCGGTGCAGTGCGGTGCGGTGCGGTGCGGTGATGGACCCGAGGGCTGAGCTGAAGTCGGCTCGAAATTGAGATCACTCCGTGATCTCAATTTCTTCGACGTAATAATAATAATAATAATAATAATAATAATAATAATAATAATAATAATAATTTAATAATATAATAATAATAATATAATAATAATAAATTGGGTGTATGTGCACGCACGCGCGCGCGCGCGCTCGCTCTCTCTCTCATGCGCATCGAACACCTGGGTCGATGATTAGCCGTTAGGCTTAACTCAATCTCGGGTTTGGAAAGCCAAAAGGGTATAAACGCGGGCGTAGCGGCTACGCTCTCGGGGGCAGCACCCCCTTAGGGGTGACCTACGGTCACCAAAACTCGCGTGGGATCAGTTTATCACCCACAATGACCATATACCAAGTTTAAAGCAAATATCTCTGCTCCTTCATATAAAAAAGGGTGGGCATCGCGCATTCTGTCCTGATACTACTATATATATATATATATATATATATATATATATATATATATATATATATATATATATATATATATATATATATATATATATATATATATATATATATATCGCATATTATATACTATATATATATATATATATATATATATATTATATATACATTTATAATTCCCTGATACTGCTTTGTGTAATGACTTTCAATAGATATTGAGATTTGATGATGCTTCCCTTAGAGTATATAATATTGTGTAAGAGGAAAAATGTTAGAGTTGAAATAAAAGTTTTGAGACGTATTTCAAAGATCTAAGTGCAAGTGATTTACTTCCATTACGTTTGTCACTGACACCGACAAGTGAAAGCTTGAAATTGGTGTTTTGCTCCTTGGAAAGTCTATGAAAGAATTTAAAATCTTTGGCTTTATATTTGATCTTTATTTGATTTATCATTTGTTGTTTAATCATTTCTGCTTATAATTCTGGGTACTTACCCTCCCGGATCAATTTGAGAGTAGCCCAACCACTCAATGTTGCTGTTCTTTGAAATTTCTTTAATAGAGCACCCTAACAAGTAATAATAATCGTGATAAACTGGTAGCAATTTTAGTTACTTTTAAAATGTTACATGTAGCTAAACTCTTGGTACCTAAAACTATCCGGCATCCAAGGAAATTGAAAATAAATATTATCCTCACAATCCACATCCGCGGATATTTGAAATTTGTATCCTGTACACACACACACACACGCACACATGCATATATATAATATATATATATATATAATATATATATATATATATATATAAATAATATATTTATTATATATATATATATATATAATAATATATATATATATATTATATATTATATATATCATATATATTATATATATTATATATATATATATATTAACCTATATATATATATATATATATTATATAAGGTATAATATTATATATATATATATCATATATATATATAATATAATATCATATATATATATATATATATATATATATATATATATATATATATATATATATATATATATTATATATGTATATATTATATATATATATATATATATATATATATATATATATATATATATATATATATTATAATATATATATATATATATATATATATTATATAATATTATATATATATGATATATATAAATGTATTATATATTATATATTATTATATATATATATATATTATATATTATATATATATATATTATATTATATATAGTATATATATATATATTAATTATATATATATATATATATATATATATATATATATATATATATATTATATATATATAAAGTTTATATATATATAATATAATATTATATATATTTATATATATATATATATATATATATATATATATATATATATATATATATATATATATATATATATATATATATATATATATATATATATATATATATATATATATTATATATAATATATATATATATATATTTTATTATATATATATTATATAAGTATATTTATTATAATATATATATATATATATATATATATATTATATATAATATATATATTATATATATATATATATATATATATATATAATATTATATATATATATATAGATATTAATATATATATATATTATACATTATTATAGGCCCTGTTATGTTTTAAGACTCCGTCAGCTTTTTTGGATTTTTTTTGTTTTTTTTTAACAAATTGCTAGTATATATACTAACAATGATTTCAGTGTGATTGGACGTGATTCACAAAAGTTTCGAAATATTGTTTAAATAAATTATTTAAAAATTTTCACGATAGTATATGGGTAAAATGTTAAAAAAAAATTGGAAATATCTCGAAAAGTACGACACTTACAGAAAAACCAATTACATATTTGAAATCAGCGTATAAAACTTATTACAAAAATGTAAAAAACAAAAAAAAAACAAAAAAAATAATTTTTTTTTCATAAATGAAATATCTCGAAAAGTACAACACTTACAGAAAAACCAATTACATATTTGGAATCAGCGTGTAAAGCTTATTACACAAAAAATGTAAAAAAAAATTAAAAAAAAAATTAAAAAAAAAAAAAAAAAAAATAGGGGGCTCGAGCCGACGGGGGACAGAGGGGGGGACGTTTTCCATACCCCGTAGGGGAGGGGCGGAGGAACCCCCGCGACACCCAAATACCAAAGAGCGGGGGTTCCGGAGACCCTCCCCGGAGGGGGGGAAATATGTTCCTTACCCTGTCGGTTCCCCGGAAGGCCTAGAGACCCCGACTCCTGCCATCTTTGCGGTCCTATATATTTTTGAATCATGTCCGTCACCCCAAAAAAAAAAAAAATTAAAACTGACGGAGTCGTAAAACGTAACTGGTCCTATATATTTTTGAATCATGTCCGTCACCCCTTAAATTGACTGTTAGGATCATATACTAGAAATATATAAAAAAAAAAAAAAAAAAAAAAATCAAAACTCACGGAGTCTTAAAACATAAAGGGTCCGATATAATATATATATATTATATATATATATATATATATATATATATATATATATATATATATTATATACAATATATCTATATATATATATATAATATAATATTTTTATAATATATATATATCATATATATATATTCCCTTTTTCTACCGGGGGACGTAGGGTAAGTTTGAACCGATAAAAATAAACTCCATTAGGAATACCTCAAGTAGTGTTAGGGGCTGAAAAATTCCTCTGCTCTTTGTTACTCATTTTATCGTTATTTTTTTGTGCTTCGCTATCACAGTTGAAATTCTGGCATAGTCTTGACATGCAACGGAGTGCTGCTAAACACGTTTGTTGTTCATTCCCACCATCCTCCCTCTTTTTCACATTCAAACCACAAATTTACAAATACACACAATGCAATTTACAAATACACATAATTCAATTTGCAAATACACACTCGAGCAGTTAATTTAAATAATATAAACCTGCCTTGAAGATATTTGGAGAAGCGACAACCAAAATAAGACCCCTCTACCACTCTTCTCAATATCACCGCTTGAGACTTGGGAGTTGGCAACCCCCGGTGATATGGTTGGCGCAGCCAAAACTAAGTCGCCGACTTGCTCTGGTGTACGGCCTACCTTTTTATTAATTTTTGAATAATTCACTGAAATTGTATGCAGCACCGCACCGTACCGTACCGTACCCCAACGCAAATGAAACTTTCTACACATATTTTTACAAAAAATCCTGAAATTTAAGATTTTGCAGTGATGAAGTGATTGATGAAAAAGATTCATTTAAGCAATAATGAATGCTTAGTATGATTAAGATCGTCTCTAATAGATGAATTCTTAGAGTGTCTTAAGAAAAGATATGACCATGAGTTTAAATACTCGCGCCTGTAGTTGTACTCATTTGCCAAGCACTGTCGACGTTGCAGTTGATGCGCTTGTTGGTATAATTGAAGTTAGAACGCAGAGACATATAGATATATGTTAACAGAATGTTTCTTGGCGGACGAAGTAAATTCTTCCAAATTGTCGCAAAATAGTTCTTAAATGATACTGAATATCAATAGAGAGAAGCAATATAAGGAAGCCTTGGGTAAGATGAACAGTTTACAGCTGCATAAGAAGCCTTTTTGCAATGGAAAATTAAATTAAGAAACTAAAGAATTAGTTTTGAAAAATAGTTAAATAAAAAAAAATTATAGAACAATAATAGTGTTAGAGACAAGATATCTCCCATGGAAGGAATTTCTTTATGGCAGGAACGGTAAGGGAGATTTAAAGGCTTGACGGGATCTCGTTCGCTTAAAGTTGTTCCTGAATCTAACTTTTTTGGGTTAGAGGATGGCTCAGTGGTAGAGCGTCGAGTATGTCGTTCTCAGTCGCAACACGCGGTGGTTCGACCCCAGAGGAGGCAATTCTTTACCTTCCCGTAATAGTTCTTTGTTTAGGTAAATATTAAATTGAGGTAAAAAGCAATGTTATAGTGTATATTTCTCACCTTTCTCACCAAGCACCTCCGTGTAGGGTCATCCCCTGTCGTTTGCAATGCTTCTCCACAGGACCCTCTCTTCGTACAGTCGATGTTCCTCCACCTGATCCAGCGTCCATCCCCTCTTCGCCACAGCCGCCGCCACTCCATCCTTCCATCTTTTCCTTGGTCGTCCCGCCGGTCTTCTACCTGCCGGCTGCCATGCATAAAATCTGGCTGGGTATCTATCTTCATCCATCCTTCTGATGTGTCCATACCATCTCAGTTGTTGTCTCTCGAACAAATCCTCCACCGCCTCGACCCCCAACTCCTCTCTTATCTAAGTATTCCTTCTTCTCTCTCTTCTGGTCACCCCCACTATCAACCTCAACACCCTCATCTCCGCCGCCACGATCTTACTCCTTGTTCTAGTTGTAAGTGTCCACGACTCCGACCCAAACAAAAGTACCGGTCTCAGAATCGTGGTATAAATAAGTGTTTTAACCTGTCTCGTCACATGTCTGTTTCTCAGCAAGGGATACAACTGACCAACTCCTCTAGAGTAGTTCATTATTCTTTCCTCTATTTCACCCTCCATCATTCCACTGCTGTTTACCGTAACTCCCAAATACTTAAAGTTCCTCGCATCTTTTATTCTTTCCCCACCGATCTCTATGTTTAAGTTCTCTCCTACCCTAGCTATCTTCATCACTTCAGTCTTTCTCATATTCATCTTCAATCCCCTCCGTCGCAGCACCTCCTCCCATCTGATCAGTACTCTCTGTAACGTCTCCCTGTCTCTTGCAACCAGAGCAATATCGTCCGCATATGCCATTACAACAATCTCCTCCTCCTCTACACCAATCTCTCGCATACACTTGTCCATATACAGGATGAACAACAATGGTGACAACACTCCTCCCTGTCTAACACCTGTCTTCACTCCAAACCACTGTCCTATCCCATACGCTGTCCTGACGGCACTTTCACTTACTGTGTAAAGTCCCCTTATCACTCTAATCAACTTGGGTTCTATCTGGTAGTAACGATCCTCGAGTGTCTCCCAAAGTTTTACCCTAGGTACACTGTCAAATGCCTTCTCTAAATCCACAAAAGCCACATACATTTCCTTATCCCACTCCCAGCTCTTCTCTATCATCATCTTCAGAGAAAATATCAGATCCGCGGTACCTCGTCCAGGCCTGAATCCATACTGTGCTTCATTCAGCTTGTCTTCGACTCCCGTCCTGAGCCTTTTCTCCAATATCCTTTATAGTGTATATATATATAAATATAATATATATATATATATATATAATATATATATATATATAACTATTATATATATATATTATATATATATATATATATATTGTATATCTAGAAAAAAATAAATAGTATATATATATATATATATATATATATATATATATATTATATATATTAATATGGGGGTGGAAATGAAACCTTTTATTCAACATCAAATAATTTATTTTTTTAAATAAATAAATAAATAAATTAAAAAAAAAAAAGTGAAGTTCTACAAAATCCAAAATATTGCTTTTGAAAACCAGTCAGGTATAAAAGTCAACCACAAATTTTCTTTCTTCTTTTCGAATCTTTGAAATGTCTTTTTGTTGCTTTTATACGGCGAGGATATTGATGGAAAAAATCACGCTTGCTTTTTAATTCTGAGGAAGAATGCAATAAAATTCATTTGTTGTAGATCTAAAATTCTCATACATACATACATACATACATACATACATACATACATACATACATACATACATACATACATACATACATACATACATACATACATACCATACATACATACATACATACATACATACATACATACATACATACATACATACATACATACATACATACATACATACATACATATATACATACATACATACATACATACATACATACATACATACATACATACATACATACATTTTAGTTTTTCATTGCTTGTATAGATTGAGGATTAAACAAAGGAAGAAAAATGACATTGGGAAATCGCACAACATGAAAGAAGACAAATCCGGTAATTGAATATCAAATAAACTGAAATTGAATTTATTCTTTTACTGAATTCAAGTCTTAAAAGATCTTTCAATCTTTTTTTAATCTATTTCCTTTTCTTCATATTTGAGTTTTAAATGTATTCGAATTTAAACTTTATTGGTGTTCTGAAATGACTTTTAATTTTAATTGTATTATATTTTGTAAATTGTAAGTGAGTTTTAAGTCAATTTGAGCTTCAAATTTTTTAAACCATTTGATTACTGTAAAAAAATCATGCCTAATAAATTAGTTCTTGTCGGTAAAAATAACACTTGGTAAGTAAAAGGATTCAATAATGTGGCCATTTTTGTACCTTTCGGTATGTTATTTTTGGATTTTATTGGTATTTGATTTAATTTCATTATCTCAACTCTGGTAAAACCTAGAACAAATTTTCAAACAGTGTAATGTTAATCACATTATGAGGTACAATTTTGGTAATAAATCTTTGACATAAAGGCTTATGCTGAAGTAATAGTTTTAGAAGGATAGTTTAATTAAGAACATTGTAATATGTAAGCTACTTAATATCAATATATTTGATAAATAATTAGTGCTAGGAATTTCCAGAGCTAAAATAAAGAAGTTAAGCTATCCCTTATGAATTTCAAAAAATAACCTACCCCATAGGTGCAAAAAATCATAACCAGTTGTAACCATTGTGAACACAGAAAAAAATATAGGTTTAGACTCTATTCATAAGATTAACAGCATGAACAATATAAATTGTTTTAGAAATATGTCGGAAAGCAATTTTATATCTAGACCACTTCATATGGATTGATCCTAGAGCACCTGCTGTTGTATTTCATATAAAAAAGAGATAGAACGCTAAGGTCACGTCTCAGAAATAATGGGAAAAGGTAATTACAATAGAGAACAGTTTATTAGTATTTAAACCATAGATAAGGCTTTACCCAAAAGATAGGTGGACCAGGATCCTTCCCAGATGTTTGAACATCACTTCATACAAGGTAAAAAAGACTTAAAGAGTTGAAGTAGCTGTGCGGAAGAAAAGAATTCTCGCAACCTAAGTAGAACTCCCAGCTTCATTGAGGCCGCCCTACCACCATTGTAATATGTGGCTTTAAAGACACTTACTCTTTATGATGATATCTAGCATGAATAAGTTATTAAAACTAAAGAAGATACAGCATTGAAAGAGATAATGAAATTTTCAGGTATATTTGAAAGAGTAATATGATGCACAATTTTTAAAGAGTTGAAATTCACAAGTTTGAAGTTTACACAAATAAAATTTCTATCCAGATCAGACAGAAATGGATAGAAAAATATACACAAGATGTAACTCTAGATGCATAAGGGGGAACATATATAAAATATGTGGAAAAATAAAGTGTTGAATCATCTGCATAATAATGAATAATGCTGGAAGAGCAGTTAAGGACATTGTTAATGAAAAGTTGGAACAGAATAAGAGATAAAACAAAATACCACAATTAACAGGTAAGAAAGAAGAGTTGCTCCATCACTAACTGCCGATATAAAAGGATTTGAGAAGAGAACAAGACATGCTTGCGAGCTATGTAAAGAGAAGCTAAATGGAAGGGAATTTTAAGATTAATGACTCATGGCATGCCCTGTCAACATTTTGTATTTGTCAAGAGTCACAAAGCAAAACTCCTAAAATTCTTCAAGAGAAAAGGACCAAAGATCAGTAAGATAGGGAAGCATATTATCAATTAACTACGAACACTGAAAATCATACTGGTGATCAGAGAGAAGGGAGTGAGACTGCAAATGAGCAAAAAAACGAAAGTCAAGTATAACCTTAAAGACCTTTGACAAAATAAGGGTAAGAGTAAAAGAGCGATTGCTAAAGGATTTGGAATGGCTACCTTTCTTTGGAACATTCTTAAAAGGGAAATTAGGACTTACCCCCGTACTAAACGATGAGGTTAACCCATTTGACATCTGGGTTGCTATGGTGTGCCGAAACATCCTTATGCACTCCTGTGCTTAATGATTCATCGTTTTAGCTGCTGATTCACATCTCTTCCCACATATGAGTGTCTTTTGGATTGTCCAATAGGTATTTCTTTTTCCCACACTACTCACCCTATTACACAATTATACTCTCTTCCAAATATTTTTGAAAAATGGCATATAAAAATGTAGCTTTGGAGAATCCAAGATGGGGTGCCAACAAAAGTAGCCCCTCATCCGTCCATCCCCCATTACCACCTGGAAGTTGGTGGTCACTGATGATTGGGCTATTGTTGCCAACATTTTTTCGACTTACTTTGTTGCTCTTACTGTATTATCCTCAATGTTGATCAAATGTAAGTAATGATGTTGCTTGCTCTCGAGTTTCTTACTTAAAGCCTTGAATTTTCTACTTTATGACTTAATATCTCTTGCCAGTCAACAACTAAATTTATCTGTATTATTTATTTGTCAATATCCTACTGGTCATCCTAAACTCTTTAGCAATCTAAATTCTAAAATAGAATATATTCCCTCTTCTTCTCCTTTATTCAAAATCACCTTTTTTGGTAATTTCAATGTTCATCACAACCTATGCTTTCCTCAGGCTCTCAGAATAGAAGCTGGTGAACTGGCCTAATCGAAATAACCTTGACCAACTTGTGAAAATAACTACCCGTATATCTGATAGTCTTGGTAACGAACCCAACATATTACAAATCATAATTTCTAATCCTCATCTTTCCACTATTAATCTCTTTTTATCTCTATTAATATCTTCAATCACCCTCGTATCTCTGTATCCTGTTCTATCTCTTCAAGTCTTCCGCAAAGAACAACATTTGCCTACGGCGATGAGACCTTTGGCACTTTGGTGCTGCATCAATAGTACCTGCTGTCGTTCTTCTTCGATTCCCATGGAGAGAGATTACTATTTCAGTGAGAGTATCCCGTGGAATGTGTGCAGACCGCATTACTGAGGAGATTCTCCCTGCCGAGGAGGCATACATTACATTTACTTTCCCTTTCAGCTGCAACTAATAAACTTTATCTTAACTCTGTTTGAACTATCGCGATATTCCCGGTAGGGACGATATACTCGGGAATTACAGCCTTCTTCAAACTCCAGAATAACGCACTTCTTACTTTTCATCCCAAAATCAAGAAATATATATATATATATATATATATATATGATATATATATATATATATATATATAATATATATTATTATATATATATATATAATATTATATAATATATATATATATATTATACAGGTTTCGTGAACTTACATTAACGTAGGTAATATTTTAAGGATTTATATTCCCTAGGTGCTAATTACAGATTAAATTAGATCATTGCAGTGGGGGAAAAACCTGCAAATAATAAATATGCAAGGTTTTCTCCCCCACTGCAAATGTATCTAATTTAAATCTGTAATTAACACCTAGGGAATATAATCCTATATTAATATATATATTATATATATAATATATATATATATATATATAATATATATATATATATATATATAGTATATATATATATATATAATATATATATATATATATATATTTCGAGATACATAAAACTGCTTTCTCACCTTTCTTATTCCTTTACCTAACGTTCTTTCTGTCATCTTACAAAAATGTCAACTTCAACTTTATTTCTTTACTTTCCCTCCTCTTGTTTCTTCCGATGGCAGTACTACTGATTTATCTTTCGCTAAAGTTGAACTCTTTGCTAAAACCTTTGCCTCTAATTCCACTCTATTCAATCTCAGAGGACTATTCTTCCTTCTCTACTTTCCTCAAACTCATATTTGCAAAACATTAATAGCTTCTTCTAAAAATGTCATTTTTACTCTTTCTAAATACTAGCAGGGCGAACTTCCTGACGGTATACCTCCTGTGGTTCTGAAATTTGTGCTTCCGAGCTTGCTCCAGCCTTGGAAAACTGTGTAGTCTCTGTTCAAAAAAATTTTAACCTATCATCTTTTTGGAAGCGTTTTCTCTTTCAACTTGTACGGAAAAATGGGGCCCACCGTCAACCCTCTAGCCCTCTAAATATCGTTCTTTCGTTTTAACTTTTTGTCCTTTCCAAAGTTTTCGAATCTCTCTTAGCAGAAAGGGTTTGGAAATCTTAAATCTTGTAGTCCTATCCAAAATGGCCAGTATAGTTTCCGTAAGGAAAGCTCGATCGGTGATCCTTCGCTTCTCTCTGACTTTTGGATTTCTTTTCTTCGACATTTCCGTGAATCTTTTGCTGTGGCTCTAGACATACCAAATTACTTCGTTAGAGTCTTGCATAAATCTTTGATTTCTAAACTTCCCTCTTATTCTTATGTCTTATCCTTCTCTTTGCTACCATCTTACTGATTTTCTTTCCGATCGTCCCATAGTAGCTGCTGTAGGCGGCCGGCATTTTTCAATATCTATCAATAGCGCTGTTTCTCAGATTTCTGTTTTACCTCTCTTCATTCTTTTTACCTAGTTGTCGAAATCAGGCATAACTCGTCTTAACCATGGCTATTACAATGGACACTACACTTCTGAACTCTCTAGATGCATACAACTTCCTTTAAGGAGAACTCGTCTTTTAACACAGTCTCATTTTTGACCACAAGCTTAACCGCTATGCTTTTCGTACATATTCTTCACTGGTAAGGTCCGGAACATTCTTCCTTTTCATATATTAGCAGCTTCCTTTTTATATGCATATTTTTAATATGCGTGTAGGATCCTTTATTATTGTTTTCAAGATCGTTAACAATATTGGACGATTAGCCTCCCTCCAGCTTTGATTAGTATAGGACGGACGGGTCAACCATTCAATGTTGTGCAGAATGATGTTCTTTAAATAAAAAAACTTAACATTTTAATGTTAATAAGTAACTGTTTCGTGTAAGGTGGAAATATAATCGAAAAGCTCTCGAAAATTTGCTCTGTTTGTCGAACAGTGGCAAAAACAAGACTTTTTCAGTTGGGAGAATATTTAAAATCATTGTACATCGAAGTTAGGAGATTCTAGACTATCGAGACGTGTTGCAGAAGTGTTAATTTCACCCTTAAGCGGAAATTATGGAAAATGCTGAAGTTAAATTTATGAAGCTCGTTAGAGAAAGTTATTTTTTTGATATCTTTGTCTTTGACAAAATCAATATGTTATATTTTGAGTTGGAGAACTGATATTCCGCAGAGTAGAAATTAATACGTTAGCCACAGACTGTGAAAGAAAATCCACGTCTACTCAAACAAGCAACATACGAATAATAATAATAATAAAATACCTACTATTTCTTACATCTTACATTAAAGTCAATCTGAACTAATAGAAGTTAAAATTTCTTCAATCAATAGTTAAAAATGAAAACTAAATGCTGATATATATATATATATATATATATATATATATATATATATATATATATATATATAGTATATATATATATATATTATAGTATATATTATATATATATTATTATAATATTATATATATATATATATCATACTATAAATATATTAATATATAATATATAGTATAATATATATATATATATATAATATATATAATATTATTTTTGATAAAAATACCCCTATGAAAGTAATTCACCCCTGCTGGGAGTTGAAACCTGGCCTAGCAGATGACCCGTGTAAGTGCCTGACCAACTACGCCAAGACGGACTAAAACGAAGAGGCGTCAAATCTTCCAGTTGGTGAATATAACAAGCACCCAGAGCTAACGGAAACATGCCCAGCGCTCTTCCCGTCCCACACTCGGCGTCAGGGGTCTAGCAGGGCACATCACAAGGTGAAAAATACTTTTAGTCCATCGACTGGCGTAGTGGTTCAAGCACTTTTACGCGGTTCAATCTGCTAGGCCCAGGTTCAATCCACAGGGTGAATTACTCAATAGGGGTATTTTATCAATACCTATCACACTGCAGTGAGGTGTAGAAGGATGAGCAGTACCCTATCAATGGTACAGATAATAATTTCCCCGGCTTGGAAGTGAGTATTTTTCACCGTTGTGCGGTGCCCTGCTATGACTCTACGACCCGAGTGTGGGACGGGAAAGAGCGCGCATGTCCTGTTGGTGGGTGCTTATATTCACCACTGGAAGAATTCTCGCGTTCTTTCTTTAGTCCAATCGTGCGTAGTGGTCAAACACTTGAGTAGTCATCTGCTAGGGCCCCAGGTTCAATCCCAGCAGGGTGAATTACTAAATAGGGGTATTTTTATCAATATGTATTACACTGCTGTGAGGTGTAGAAGGATGGGCAGTTACTTAATCAGTATATACATATATAGTATATATATATATATATATTATAATAATATATATATATATATATATAATATATATAATATATATATATCCATATATATATATATATATATATATATAGGTATGTTTTATATATATATATTATATATATATATATATATTATATATATATTATATATATATACTATATATATAATATATATAATATATATTATAGTATATATATATATTATATATATATATATATAATATAGAGAGAGAGAGAGAGAGAGAGAGAGAGAGGAGAGAGAGAGATTTTTGGCAAACCGACATTTCTACTTCCCTAGGGTTGTTGCGTAGCCTATTTTTCGTTGAGATCGTATGACGATGGCAAAAGTCGTGCAAAAAGGGAACGATCTGTATTCAAATGTTTATGGAATCCAGCAATCTTTAACTTTTTATTTTGTTTGTTGGTGTAGAACATAGTTTTAGAATATTTTTTTTAATAGGTTGTTTCAGGGTGGTAATCATCAAGCAAGTCCTCTCTCTGACTTGAAGGCCTCATACAAATCTGTTCCTAATGATTCAATTTCGCTTAACATGCTGATGTGATTTTTGATTGCTGAATTCAGCTTTGTTGGTGTCGGTTCATGAACTCGGGAATCCTAGAATTGAAAAGGGTTTACAATAAGCTTCAAGTTCACATATAGAAATTGAAAAATGGCTTTATCTTGGGCTTTTAGCAGCGGCCCTCATTTTTTTAAAATTAGGTGCTTCATAGCTTTCGATTTAATATGAACTGTACCACGGTTATACTCATTGGTTTCTTTGTCACAGTATTCCCTTTTGGAGCTTCAAGATGCTGGTTTAAGAAAAGCGGTTTAGAAACACTCGGTTGCTAATGTTATTCAAACAGTCTTCCCATATTTAATAATGCTCTGTTTTATGTGTCTAGTGCCTCATCACTAAGCATAGAGCTAAAACGTACTTGACCTTTATTTTAACTACCTCAGTTGCCCTTTTCGACCTCATATACCTAAATATCTGGAATCAGCTTCTTTCAAACTTCTTCTCCTTATCGGAATAGGTACTCAAGCGGCCATTCCAGAATAGGTTTTGGTCAATCTAATGCAAAGAAGTTATTTTACGAAATCCTCTAGTGAAGAATGATGTAGAACCTGGATAACATCCTGACACATCTCAAAAGCAGTAGCAAACAATCAACCATTCTCATTGTTTATTTTCCTAACATTTGGAATTTTTGGTTTTTAGTTCTTCTGTTTTTCATCAAAAATTTTTTCATCTTGTTTTAGAAATCACACTTCTGCATCGCCAAGAGTTGTTTAATAAGATTTTCATGTGAGCCAGTTTTATTTAATTTGGCTCGTAGCTCTTGCCCTTCATTATCAACACTTATGTTCAAACTTTCATGTCCTTCAAAGAAAGACTGAAAGTAGCAATCTTGCAGAGCGACTAGAGTATGAATAGTGTGGCTTGAACCGCACGTCTGAAAACTTTGTTTTCTTAACCTGAAATGATTGTTGAATCTAAACTGTGGTGTAGTGCACCAATGCGAGCAGCTCGGAGACCCACAAGTCCAAGGGAATTCCCAGTTTTGCGTCAATAAAAATTCCAATTGCACGTATCATTGCAAAAGCTGTGCAACTCGCTTGGTCGCACAATCCAGTGGTGATGAAGATTAACTCTTGACATATTTAGTTGCTGGACTGACTTACAAAGACCCAAGTCCAGAGTCAAGACACATTTGGAATTATCTTTGTCACAGATGTGTTTATTTAACATTAGATCCAGTTGAAAGTAAAAGGAAGGGTTTAATTGGAATTGAATGATCTGAAGGGCTAGCCGGTATTATCGGTAGGACACGTACTCGTGTCTTATTTTACGGGACATCCAGTAAAACTGAATTTAAGGCTGGCCATGTTGGTATGTCTGTGGTTACCTTCGTTTGATTCAATGCATTTTAAGGATGGAACTCTCTATTGGCCATAGTGTTTTCTTTGGTGAAATCACTTCTTGTAATTCCGGAAAAATAAATGCTGCGTGTTCAGGATGACCACTTTAAAACATCTGCTCAATAGTCACGCTATATCTAGAGAAGCATATTGTGATAAATATGCTTTGGTGGAGCATAGTACTTCTTTCTTAATTGGGTTTACTGGCCTAATGTTCTTTGGACCTTTATATTCCATTAAAGTGATCATACATTGATACATGAGCGATTTGTCGCTGGACTTCAAACTATTGTCATTCCAGACTGGTCTTCAGATAAACACTCTTGGTAGCAGACCATGACTGTTCAATGTAGAGTTCCTTTACCTTCAAGAACATCTTAGAGGAAATCTATATTATCTTGCTGCTCAATTAACATAAACTCTTCCTCTGACAAAATCGTGTGGA
>JABUQX010027581.1:0-5000 GCA_015478945.1 Trachelipus rathkii | reverse complement strand
GTATATAGTATCATATATATTATATATATATATTATATAATTATATATATATATATATATAAGTAGTAGATGATGTGTTTCTGGCCCTAAAATGTGTGTGTATATATATAATACCTTGAAGCGAGTCGAAAAAATTTTGATACCCGCAGGGTATGATTTTTGAGTCGAAATCACGATTTTTATCACGAGAGCATACACAACACAACACACACACACACCACACACACACACACACACACACACCACTACATGCACACACACACGACACGTTTCTTTCCGAAAATATCGAAATTCAGAGGGATCGATTTTGGGTCGAAATCGATTCCCCCATTGTCGATTTTTACGCACGCGTAGCATGCCACACCCACATTAAATAGGAGGGTGGATCGAATGTTATATTTTAGGTCTCATTACGTAGGTTGTATTTTTATTTTGATTTTATTTTTTTATTTATTTTTTACTATTTGCCTAATTATATATTGTATAATTGGTTTGTTTAAGCGGTTTGGACAACCTTCCCCGCAGTGCTTCCAGCATACCGCCATCGTACCAACACCGCACCGGCATTTGCCACAGTTGCCCTCACAAGAACCGGAATAGAGTCTGAGACATGGTAATCGTTCCTCAATTTTGGTTACTCTTCGTTTTGAGGAAATGACGGTAACCTCATTTCATTCTCTTTCCACTCTATTTATTCTTTGTCTTACTCGCGCTTCTACAATCACATAGCAATACTTTTAATTTTGTTTTTTCAAAAATAAATGATATAAATGAAAGTAATAAATATATAATAAATATTTAATAATAATAATATAATAATAATAATAATATATAATAATAATAATAACAATAATAATAATAATAAATTATAATAATAATAATAATAATAATAATAATAAATATAATAATAATAATATAATAATTAAAATAATTATTAACTATAAATATTATTATATTTATTATTATGTATTATTATTAGTTATTTATTATTATTATTATATTATATTATTTATATTATTATTATTATTATTATTATTAATTTTTATTATTAATATTAAAGTTATTTATCATAAAATGTAAGGGAGTAGGTTACATCACAACCAAGATACCGTGCACAACGCAACTGCATCGAAGGACTCGAATATAACTGATTATTGTTGCTGGGAGTCAGAGGTTTAATTAATTACAACCCAAGTTAATTCTTGGAAATCTCCCACACACTAATATAGTTTCCACTCAATACAATAAGTCTGGCACACATTAGGTTTAGGCAAATAACAGTTGGTAATAACATATTTTGTAAATTCAATTTTCTTTATATTTTGCTCTATACTTTATTTAGGAAAATTAGTCTGCACAAGAAAATAGAGACGATATTATATAATAAACAATTAATGGAGGTTTAAAACTGAAATGTGCACTTCTTTTTGTTTAGATTTTTAAGGAGTTAAAATTTTACCAGGGAACTAATGTATGAAAATAGAATGGAACAGTTTTTGAGGGTTTTGGAGGAAATAAATGTTTTACTTTCAAAATGTTCAAATTTACAATTAAGGGCCTTCTTTAATTATATAGTATGATATATTTTATATATATATATATATATATATATATATATAATATATTTATATATATAGTATTATATTATATATATTATTATATATGTTATTATTATATATTGATATATATATATATAATATATAATATATATATATAATATATTAATATATATAATATATATTATATAGTTATAATAATAATTTTATAGGCCTTAATATATATGTATTTCATTAACAGCAAAATATTATTTTTTCAATCAGATCTCTAAAACTACAATAGCTACAGGGAAAGGAATACATTGCTGATATGCTGGTACAATTTTTTAGCGCGGAAAATGTAAAAAAAAAAGAAAGAGAGAAAAACATGCATTCTCAAAAGGCACTGTACAATAGCTACAGCGAAAAAGGAATACATTTTTTGGAATACTCCTGTAGAGATTTTAGTTAGGAAAAATGTAAAAAAAAAATGTAATAAAATAAATAAATAAATTATATTGGCAATTTTTTTTTTTAAGGAGGCATTGTACATAAGTATATTATGTATATAGTAGTCTATTATATTATGTTGGTAAGGTATTACGACGGCAATGTAGGGTGCTCGAGCCGCGACGGGGAACACAGGGGGTGACGTTTTGTTCCATACCCCGTAGGGAGGGGCCGGAATACCCCCGCGGACGACCCAATATACCAATAGAGCGGGGGTTTCGGAAGACCTCCCCTGGTAGGGGGGGAAATTAGTCCCCTCCCCGTAGTCCCCCGGAAAAAGGCCGAGAGACCCCGACCTCCTGCCTCGGTGCGGTATATTCCCTTGGGGTATTCTTTGTAGTAAAAAAAAAATTAATTAGCAAAATTTAATTAGAAGTTCTAGATTTATTTTACGAAGTAACATTAAAAGGTCTCTATAGGCTCTCTAATCATGATTTACTATAATTTATTAACTATATAATTTTTTAGTTTTTTTTTTATTTTTTTTAACATTTTCCTATCTAAAATTTTACAGGATTCCAAAAATGTATTCTTTTCGCTGTGCTATTGTAAGTTTTTGAAGATTTGTTTTTTTTTACCGATTTTTCCGATCTAAAATTGGACCAGCATTCTCGACAATGTTTTCCTTTTTTCCCTGTAGTTTATTGTAGTTTTTGGAGTGATAGGAGAATGGATTGTATAGAAATTTTTTGCTGTTAATGAAATACATCTTGTCCTCAATTATATATAATATTATATATATAGTTAGTTATTATATATTAATATATATTAGATTTATATATATTATGATATTATATATATATATATATATATATTATATATATATATATATATTATATATAGATAGTATTATATTATATATATATATATAGTTATTATATAATATTACATATTATATGTATTATTATTATTTGTTATATTTCTAATATTATGTAAATATATATATTTATATATGATTATATAAATTATTATATATATATATATATTATATATATTATTAGTTATATATAATTATTATATAGTATATATTTATATATTATGTTTAAGAGTAGGATTGTGTTCTGGCCTAATATATATATAATATTATATATATAATATAATATTAGTTATCATATATATATATATAATATATATATTTTATATATATATTATATTAATATATATATATATATATATATATATATATATTAGTATATAATATAAATATATATTATTATAATATTATATATATTATATATATATATATATATTATATATATATATATACTATATAATATTATATATATAAAGGCGGGGAAAAAAAAAAAAAAAAAAAAAAAAACAAAGTAATTAAGCATTTATTATATTAGGGGGAATTTAAAACTTTGTTAAACAAATTTAAGAAGTTTACGTTTCGAGACTTTAACTCAGTCTCTCCTCCTCAATGAACTAACAAATGAAAAAAAAAAAAATTTTTTTTTTCATTGTTCAGTTCTGAGGAGGAGACTGAGTTTAAAGTCTCGAAAACGGTAAACTTCTAAATTTGTTTAAAAAATTTAAAAAATTCCCCTTTTTATTTCTTAGTGGTTTTAAATACTTTGTTTTTACTAAAATTTAGTTTGAGTTGAAGTTAAAACTCTTTAAATTATTTGTTAACGGTATTATATATATATATATATAATTATATATATATTTATTTTTAAAAAAATATATTTATATATATATATATTATATATATATATAGTATATATATATATATAACTATATATTATATAATATATTATATAATATATTATATACCCGTGAAAGTAATGACCTTGAGCGAGTCGAAAAAATCGATACCCGCAGGGTATCGATTTTGAGTCGAAATCAACGATTTTTATGCACAGAACATACACGCAACACACACACACACACCCACACAACACACAACACACACACACACGACACACACACACACACACGTTCTTGTCGAAAAAATTCGAATCTCGAAGGGATTCGATTTTGAGTCGAAATCGATTCCCGAAGGATCGATATTTACGCAAGCGAGCATGCACACCCACATAAATAAGGGTGGATCAAAATATTTTAGGTATCATTACCTAGGGTATTTTTTTATTTTATTTTTTAATTTATTTTTTATTATTTGTTATTATGTATGTTATAATTGTTTTTGTTCAAACTCCGCATTTAAACCTGACCCCGCCCTGGTTCCCGCACCGCACCGCACCGCACCTGCCTGCACAGGTTCCCCACCAAAGCACATGGATAGAGTTTGAGACATGGTATCATCCTCAAACTTTGTGCCTCGTTTAGGGATGACGTAGCCTCATCGTATACAAGGTTACGTGACCGTGCACCCCCCGTAGGTGGATGCTGGCCCCTAAAAATAGGAAATTATCGTAGAAGGTTGAAACTTGGTATACAATCTTCATATAAGGTATCCTCGTCGTAGACGAGGTTACATGACCATACACCCCCTTAGGGGAATGCTGACCCCCAAAACATTGAACCCATTGACGTAGAAAATACGAAACTTGGTAATAACCCTTCTATAAGTTAAATGGCCCGCCACCCCTAGAGGGGGTGCTGGCCCCCTCCAAGTAGGAAATGACCGTAGACTGATTAAACTTGGTATACACCCTTCTTATAATGTATCCCCCAGTACAAGCAAGAGTAAAGTGCTGCTATGCCCATATGGTGTTGGGGCTTTGCCCAAATACCTTGAAAATGAGCCTCACATAGAAGGATAAACTCGATGATGCAACCCTTCTTAATAAGGTATCCTCGATCAACGAGGTACATGACGGCTACTTTCCATCAGGGATGGGACTGTGGGCTAAAATCCTTTGGAAATTTACATAGAAGGAATGAAAACTTGGTATACGATAAGGTAACTTCGTCAAACACGAAGTTACGTGTCGCTAACGCACAAAAACTTAGTAAATTGATTAGAGATGAAATTTGGAGAACAAG
>JABUQX010027580.1:15000-18362 GCA_015478945.1 Trachelipus rathkii | reverse complement strand
TGTTGTGCTAGGATTCCGCTCTCAAATTTGGGTGTTTTAACGTTTTCGCATTTTATCATTGAAACGCTTTCGCGCGCGTTTCGTTCTTATAGCTTCAATAAATATATATATATATATATATATATATATATTTATAAATATATATATATATATATATATATATATATATAACCATATACTATATATATATATATATATACTACTACTTATATATATATAACCATCGCTCTGGCGCGTGTAAGTTGTTACCTGAAAAGCTTACGCTCGAGCCTGGCGCGCATTTGGGCAAGCGCTTCAGCGAAGGCGGTCTTGCCATGGCCATGTACGCCAGCCTGCTGTGCATACCCTATGGTATTTGTGTGGTTTGGGTTTTATTTAACTCAAATATCTAATGAAAAAATAATTTATCTAGAAGATAAAATAATTTTGAGAATAGAAAAAAATGTTATTTACCAACAGATTATAAAAGCACAAAATCAACACTATGAACCTTCATAAATTTTAGTTTAAAATAAATGAAATCCCCTATTTTCCCTCGGATCATATAGTTGTCCATACACATTTGCCCATACACATTTACGCATATATATATATATGTAATATATATATATATATATATATACTATATATATATATATATATATATATATATATATATATATATATATATATATATATATATATATATATATATATATGGTAAATGTTCAAAATGGATCATAAATCGTGAATGTTCCGAAATAAGAGTTTGTATTTTGTGTGCTTTTTATAATCTGTTGTAAATATGGAACATATACAACTTAATAGCGTCTCAAAATAAAAAATTTATTTGAAGATTTAAAATTTTAAGCAATACCATAAGGGTAAAAGCGAAGATGTAAAGTTGCTGGGAAATTTACGGCTTGCAGGTGGAGTCACCGTGAGCCGCCTGGGATGGGTCTTTGCTTTGGTTAATCTCCTCACTCCTTAAGAACTCTTCCACTACTCCTTAGTCTCTCTGAGTTCCCTGTTATTCCACCTCATATTCTGTGGGTTATATATATATATATATATATATATAACATATATATATATATATACCTGCTATATATATATATATATATATATATATATATATATATACTATATATATATATATATATATATATATATATATATATATACAATAATATATATACTTTATATATCTTATATATCTATATATATATATATATATATATATATATATATATATATATATATATATATATATATATATATATATATATATATATATATACATTCTTTCTTTATCCTACCTTCGCTTCCCACATATGGGAGCTGGGTGCGTAACTTGCTCGGAAGTAGAATAGCTAAGTAGAAAACCACTCCTTTCCCTCATACCCTTAAGTGAGAGGCCGTCTCAGCCCCCCCCCCCTCAAAAAAACCCATCTCATCAATGTAGGGTTCATCCTTTGGGCCAGGTCAACAAATATACCTCCTCACAAAACCCAACCTTTCACTCCTATTACGCACTTTTCTTCTCGCCTCTGTCAAACTCATATTCCTTTCCTTTCTGACACACTCCTTTACTGCAGTTCTCAATCCACTTTTTCATCGGTCTCGCAGTCGGTCGATTCCCAGCACACTCACCATTATATATGGCAAAACCATCTTAATACACTTTTGACAATAGTAAATACTCATAAATTTTTGTCTTAATTTTGATCGTTCTAATACTATTTTAGGCACGAAAACCGAATATATTTATTCCCAGAATGGCACCAAATCTATTCTTTGTGTTACGAAAAATCACCTTATCTCTTAGATAATGTAATCTTCTTTCATCTTACCATAAATTACCCTCTTTTTGACTCATTTCTACTAACTTTCTATCCTTTTGTTTCATCTAACAGAGTCACAGCTTAATTATCTTTTGCTTTAGCTAAACTATTTTAGCAAACTTTGCAGCTAATTCCACTTTCAACAATTTTCGAAAGGTATTTATTCTTTCTTCTCCACTCCAACTTAGAATAATAAATAAAATATTTCTAAACATTATGAGAAATTTGGATTTTATTATTTAAATGATGTTCAAAAACTAAATAATGCACATACTCTCTCTCTCTCTCTCTCTCTCTCTCTCTCTCTCTCTCTCTCTCTCTCTCTCTCTCTCTCTCACACACACACACACACACACACACACACACACATTCTATATTTCCGTATAGAATTCCTCCTCTAGTTCAGTAAACTTCCGCTCCCGAGATTGCAAACTGATTTTTAAAACTATTTTGCATCTAGTTGATAACTTTTCTATCTCTATAAGTTTGCTATTATTAGTTAGAATAGATAAAACAATGCCTAAAATGTCGATTCCTTCACCTTTCTCCTTGATGCAGTTTTTCACATAAATACATCTTCATGGAAAGCACACAACTGAAATCCAAATATTCTTTTGTTTTTATGAAGAATACAATCGTACATGAATCAGGGCTGCAAAGTCTGAGTTCTGGAGTTGGAGTCGAAAGCAGGAACCTTTGAGTCGCAAGATTATGTTTGGAACTGAAGCAAAAAAAAAATATATATATATATATATATATATATATATATATATACTATATATATATATATATAAAAATATATATATATATATATATATATATATATATATATATATATATATATATATATATATATATATATATATATATATATATATATAAAATATTATTGATAGCGTAATTTAAGTGAAAATAAAGTTGTTCGGTGCTGTGCGGAGTCGGAACAGAAGTAAGGTAAAATTTACCATTTCCCACTTGATATGATAGCATCATTTTTCAGAAAACTGCTTCGACCTTTTAACAAAACAGGTTTTGTGCAATAGGTATACTGTTACATGCACTTATGACAAATCAACATGTTAGGGAAAAAAATCTGGTTTAAAAAATATGTTGTGGTAAATCTAAGTAAATCATTACTAAATTGTTCATAAGTAGAACAAGTCACTGCCAAAATTTTGTCATTGTTAATAATTCGATATCTTGAAACATTTTCAATATATTTGAAGATCTGACCTTTTTTTATGCATAAAATTTTAGCTTTATGAATAAAACCAATATTTAAGCTTCGGTTTCACACTTTCTAATGTCAGCTAATAAGTATATCTCCCTTATATACCCGTGGGAACGTCTAAACCTACCCAAATTCTTTAATACATTTAAACTATAATAAAGAAGAAGAAAGGAAAAGAAATACCACAAAAGACCAAAATTTTCTAATATAAACATTTATACGACCTCTTTCAAGGTTTTCATTGTCCCTCTCCGAATTATATATAAACTCTATAAATGGTAAAGGTTAAGAATATTTTCGACCTGCGA
>JABUQX010027580.1:0-7500 GCA_015478945.1 Trachelipus rathkii | reverse complement strand
GTGTAAAAGAAAGGTTGAAAAGTAAACGTAGATAAGAGTAAGGTTATGGTTTGAGTGAGGACAGACCTCAGTGTGAAGTTATGTTAGATGGTGAGCAGCTGGAAAAAGTGTTTGAATTTAAATATTTAGGTACTATGTTGAATGAAAAGGGAGCGGATGAATGCAATGTAGAGGAAAATTGTGAAATTGGCACTAAGGTGAGTTGGTGCAGTTAAATCGTTAGGTGGATGTAAAGGGACTTAAGTGTGAGTGCGCTAGGGTCTTACATGAGGTATGTTTGTAACCCGTGTTAATGTATAGTAGTGGGACTATGGCCTGGAATAAGAGTATAGATCTAAAATACAATGTGTCCAGATGGGACAATCTTAGTGGCGTGTTAGATGTGAAAAAGAATTGATAAAAGAGGAATGAACGTATTTAGAGAGTTGTGTGTGGTGTGGGGATTGGGGTAAATGAGAGAATTAATGAAAGTATCGTTGAGATGGGTTGGTCATGTAGAAAGGATGGATGACAGACGGTCGGTTAAACGGATGTATAGTGTAAGTGTGTTGGATCGACCGGATGGAGACAGAAGAAAAAAGTGAGAGTCAGGAAAAGGGAATGTCTGAAGAGAGAAATTGAGTTGGCAGAGGCGAGAAAAAGGTGCATAACAGGAGTGAATTGTGGGTTTTGTGAGGATGGGTGTAGCCCACCTGGGCCAAGGAAAGAACCCCACATTGACGAGAGGTCATAGTGGGTAGGGTTAATGCGGTCCGTGAAGCTGCTAGGGTGGATCTATTTTTTTTTTTGATTTTTAGCATTTATTTTCACACAAGAATTTTTCTGACTGGGACGAGTTCTCACTAATTGGGTATAAGGAGGGCGGTAAGGCTGGCGCTTTCTTTCTACTAGCTTCATTTCTTCTACTAAATTATGTTTCCTATATGTTACGCACCTTGCCTCCATTCTTGGGAGATAAGATGGGGGGTGATGATGATGATGATGATAATTGATGATATATATATAAATATATATTATTATATAATATATATATATATATATATATTTAATATATAATATTATTATTAATATAATATATATAATATATATATATTAATATATATATATATATCATTATGGTGAGTGTACTTAAAGAAAAAAATAACTTGTACTTGTACTTGTACTGATACCATGTACTTGTACTTGTACTTGTACTTGACAAAATTTCTGATTGTTTTTTTTTTTGAGTACTTGGTACTTGTAATTGAACAATTCTAGAGTACTGTGTACTTGTACTTGTACTTGAAAAAATGTACTTGAAGACCACCCTGATAATATTTATTATATATTATATATATATATAGTATATATACTATATCCATAAATATATTATAATAAACGTTATAATATATATATACTATAACTATATATATATATGATAGTACCCTAGAATAGTATATGTGATAATATTTAATATACAATATTCATAATTATTTATCTCAATAATATATACAATGATACGTAATAATTTGTCACTATTAACTGAGTTTTATATATTCTAATATGCATATATAAAAATGTATACCTTGGTCTGCCATTCTTCTACTTACACTATCAGTAAACTGGGAGAACGTCCATCGATGTTATTATATTAACAATGTGGATGTGACTTTATATTACGCTCACTTTTATTGTCTCACATACAGGCAGAGGAGCACGTCAGAATAAGACATAGTCGTGTAAATATACCATAGTCCACAATGATTCTCGTTAGTGGTTCGCTACACTTCGGAGTACTGCTCATCTAATCAGGAGATCTATGTGACGTTAATAGTATTACGTAGATTTTTACAAAATGTAATGACTATAAAATTACTATTAAATAGTAAAATAAACAGCATAGTAGCATAATGCCAATAATATTTATTTTTTCTAATCCCGTAAAAAAACTATTTTCTTTTTAATACCTTATTAATAAAGTGTTGGAGAATCAGTTTCATTGCAAAAATAAGGTGTTGACATTGTGCAACGTAGGAAGCGTTGAGACAGAAACATTTAAAACCAATCGATATAATAAAAAAAAACTTTCGATATTAGCTGACATATTATATATATATATATATAAATATATATATATATATATATAAATATAATATATATATATAATATATATATATTATATATATATAGTTATATTATATATATAAATAATATATATATATATATATATTATATATATATTTATGATCCAAAAGTGTGTTTCTTTCATATGGACGTTCCTCTTTAATAAAGCAGCTCACTATCTTAGGGCTAAACCCATACCAACACATGAATTACTCCCCCCCCCCACATAAACAATATTACATCTGAGATGTGCAATAAAGTAAACGCGAGGAAAACATACCGAAAATTTGGCCAAAACTAAGAAACCCTCTCATTAGTAACAGGCAATACCTCCTTCCTTTTTAAAAACTGATGCATCACCCAGCCTAGGCGCTATGCAGTTATAACAGTCCAATGAGCAAAAACTAGAAGTATAGTACAAAAATAAAATTAAATAATTAGCTGGTTGCTTCCTCCCGTCAATTCGCTATTGTAGGCGACAATTCTTTTGGATATGAGGGGCAGTGATTTCTTATTGCATATTTATATTATCTTCGTAGTTATCTATATAAAGGGAGAGATCAGATGCCCAGAGATGAGTTAAAATCGTCTTTCGCCTCAACAGTTTACATTGCTGTCGTGACCACGTTCATCTCAGAGGTTTGATTCTACTGAGGGATTAGTTCGGGTCTGCCTATGGTGATGGCTTGGATTATTGAGTCATTGAGTGTGCGATATGCGAGATTCCGTTCTTTTTAACTGAGCTGTGCTATTTTTGTTTTCAATGATGGAAGTATTCAGACCGAGCATGCGCGCCGTGCGGTGACACCATTACTTGACAGGCAGGCCCTGCGTGAGGGAGCTGAGTTTCCATATACCGAGAATATACTGAGTAGAAAGTAATATACAAGTGTGTGATCCTTTACCGCTTCTCGGCTTCTGGAAGGTGGTTTATTTTATCAAGCTTATCGGCTCGTTGTCAGCACGGGATTGGTACTGAGAGAGTTGACTTGACTGTTATAAAATGGAAAACGCCAGTTCCCTCCAACGTGTTCGCTCGACGTATTAGGGCGCATACACTTGGACACGATACATGATTAAAACCATGTCACGTCACAGTTTACGAAAAAGCTATAGACTGGTACCAGTAGCGAGGGAAGACACACCAAGCTATTTATTTTAGTATTATTTTGTACTATACTTCTCGTTTTGCTCATTGGACTGTTATACTGCTAGCGCCTAGGCTGGTGATGCATAGTTTAAAAAGGAACGGAGGTATTGCCTGTATACTAATTGAAGAGGGTTTCTTAGTTTGGCCAAAAGTTCTTCCGTGGTAATGTTTTCCTCGGCGTTTAATTTATGTGCACACTCTAGATGTAATATTGGTTTATGTGGGGGGGGGGTAAATGTCATGTGTGTATCGAAGGTTAAGCCTAAGATAGTGGGTTGTTTATTAAGAGGAAGTCTAATATTTTAATGAAACACATATATTATATATATATATTATGTATTTATAGTTAGAACAGGCTTATACCTTTAAAGGATTAGTTTTATACCATAAAAACATTGTATCTCTGAATAAATAAATCGCAAAACGCTATATACTTATTATATATGTGAAATACCCTATAGTACTCCTCACTAAGTATGTAATCAGGTTTAGTCATAATATAAACTATTATTACCAAATAATTATAGAATGAAATAAGCGTAAAGATAATTTCCCTCCCCCCCTTGATAAATTACCCTGTCTAGTATGTGCGACTATTATTATTTTATATTTTTTAAATTTAAAATTTTTATTATTTTTATATATATATATTATATATTATATGTCATTATATCGAAAGTTTTTTTTCATTATTATCGATTGGTTTTTTAAATGTTTCTGTTATCAAAGTGATATCTCTACGTTTTTGCTTACAATATGTCAACCACGCGTTATTTGTTGCTTATTGTAATAAACTATTGATGTCTCCAACACTTTATGTTAGCTCTACTAGCCGGTCACTACAAAGAAAGGATTGTGTGATTTAGCGCGGGATATGGAGAAGAGAAATAATAACACTCTTACTTGGGTGCGTCACTCTCTCCCGCTGCATAAGATCCTGGATATAAGACATCTACTTTGATCGTTATTCTCTCACAATCTTTAGCCTCGAATTTTATAATCTTTGTAGTCGGCATTACCTATTTTTGTCCTATTAGATTAATAGTTAAAATAAAATAATAGGAATAATCTATATCTCGCGTGTTAGTACTTCCTGGACCAGTACTACAAATAGAGCAATTCTTGTGTGCTCACACTTTGCAATAATTATCTCTCTTATTAAGAAAATTCAGAGGACGATTAACATCATTGATTTTTAAATCAATACATGAATTTTCGGTGATTCAGATGTATTGAAATTGTGTACATATCTTCTTGTTTTCAGTATTGATACTATAAAACGTTAATTGAAAATTTACCTGTACTTATTATATATATAAAAAATAGAATGCCTCTGTGACTTGTAATTAACCTTACAATTAGCGATAAATGAGAAAGAAATAACGATGTAAGTATTTATATCGACCAAAAGATTTAGATTCTATATATTAATGAGCTTGAGTAATTATTTTTCTCCTTACATTTGCATTTCCTAAGTAATAAAATCTACGTTAATTAACATTAACGTCACATAGATATCTCTCTCTCATCTCTCTCTCTCTTCTCATCTCTACTCTCCTCTTCTCTCTCTCTTTCTCTCTTCTCTCTCTCTTCTCTTCTCTCTATCTCTCTCTCTCTCTCTCTCTATCTCTCTCTCTCTCTATCATACACACACACATTGTCATTTAGTTGATTAATAAGATCACTCGATAGATAATAATGATGCTAATATAGATCAATATATAATTGTAAAACTTAAATCCCTATGCATATTTTAATCCTACCTCAAAAATATTTAGCAAAAAAAAAATATATTGCTTCAATACTTCCCGAATAAAGTTTTAAAAACTATAAATTCACGGTAACTAAATTTATTAATCTATTAAGTAATAATAGATGAAGTATGGATAAGTGTAAAATGAATATTAGATTAATTAAATTAATGGAGTTAGGCTATAAATAGAAGGTGATTAGTTATGATTTAATATAGGTCTCTTAATTATATCTTATTATAATATTTTTAAGCTATTTATTAATGGAATGGTATATATTATATTATATATATTAATATATATATATTATATTATATATATATATATATATATATATATTATTTATTATATTTGCTAGATCTTTAGTAAACAATGTAGAGGATGCTAAATAGGAAATAATAATAATTCCCCAAATTTCATGTTTATAACATTTATCTATAATATATGGACGTGATTATTAATAATGTCGACACCAGCCGATTTTCATGAAACTTTGAAAGATCTGTAAAGAGGAAGAAAAGCATAGCAAAAACTAGTAAAATGGACCTGAGAAAAGTCCAACGATCTCCAAATTTCAAAATAATGTAATTTTCACTACCAGATGATTCTTTTTTTAATTTTATTTTTTATTGGCTTATGATGTTGAATCCATATTTTTTAATTTTTTTTAAGCACTTACGGTTCGGGGGTATGAGGGCGGAGCCCCTGTAAATAAGTAAATAAATGCTTGTGCGCAATACATTCATTTACCAGTTAAAAACAACATAAATGTTATTTCCCAACTTCCCAACGATCTAGTAGAATATTTTTTTAAAACTCAAAAATAAAAAAATTATATTATAACTGATATGTATTTGATTGTATAACTTGGTAGTCATAGTATAGTTGGGATATATAGGTGTATATGTGAAGTATTGTATTGTATAGATAGTATAAATTGGTATAAATAAGGATAAAAAGTATTATATTTATGTTATGTTCTGTGTATTTTATTGATTTTAAACTATATAGGTGAATGATTTTGGTTTTGTAATATATATATATTTATGTGGCGGAGAGGAAGTATATGAAAAGATTATTTAGAGTTAATTATATATATATATATGAGGTAATTATGTTATTAGAGAGGTCATATATATAATGGTGAAATTATATATATAGGGTGTATAGTGTATAATAGGATGAGTGATGATATTTAGAATAGTCATATAGTATAAGTGTATAAGAATATATTAAATATATATATAACATATATAGGTATTATATATAGGTAATATTATATATAATGTGAGTTAGTAGAAACAGTCATAATATATATATATATAAGCTCTAGAGTATTATATTTAATGGATTGATTAGTGTGGTTTAGATAAGGGTTATAGGTATAGTTTATAACTTATTAAGCATTGGGAACAAGTCCAATTATGAGTTTAAATATTTAGATATACTATATATATAATATATATTATTATATACTAAACATTAGTTATTGTTTATAGGAAAGTGGAAATGAGTAGATATAATACGTGATTTAGCCGAGCTTGTATATTTTTGTTAAGAGTGATTAGTTTAAATGTGCTCAATAAATTATTTGTGGTAAGCTTTAGAAATAGCCGATTTTCATATTGATAAATTGTTTAAAATGGTAAATATTCAGTTGCCAATGTTTATCTTTACTTGAGTTTATGCATGTGTCTTATAGTTTTTCAGGTTGAGTAGGTTACGTGGAATATACGTGATGAGGGTTTTGTTTGAGTAAGCAGTATGGTTAGGTAAAGTTTTGAGTGTGTATTGTTGAGCACGGTACCCAATACTCTCCAAAAAAGACTATAATGCAGGGCATTTTTTCAAAAAAAACTTTTAAAAATCATTTAAAATATAATTTAAACAAAAATTTATAAACCATTGAAAAAAGCATATTAAACTCATTTTTAGCAATGTAACCATAATAACATGAAACGGGAAAGGTCATTATATATTAGTATAATATATATATATATATATATATATTAATTAATTATATATATAATATAGTGATTATATATATATATATATATATATAATATATAGTTAAATGATTTATATTATTAATTAAGTAATGAATCCTATTTATTGAGTGTATATCATTTGGTAATAAGTAAGCTGATCTAAATCTATAATTTTTTGAGCTATAAATTATTAATACAGATGGTAAACTAAATTCAGAGTATAGTAGTTATGTGTTTGAGGTGACGTGTGTACGAACTATTACAAAAAATATTTAATGGAACGCACAGCGTCCCAAGGAAGGGTCAAGACCCTGTCAGCGGGGCCAGCACTCTTCTGAATCTTCCTCTATCTTCCAAAACTCCATCTTCCCTCATCTCCTGCATCGACGGCAATCCATGTCTTCTCAATGAGTCTTCCACCAAGCTTTCCCATCTCTTCCTAGGTCTTCCTCTTGGTCTCGTTTCCTCCGGTCTCCACTCCCATCTCTTCTTGGCCACTCTTCCCTCT
>JABUQX010027579.1:32500-40000 GCA_015478945.1 Trachelipus rathkii | reverse complement strand
ATATATATAATACTATATATATATATACTATGAGGTTGGGGTGTTCTGAGGAGGTTTCAAAATTTCTTCACACTACACACTAGTTTCTTGCTCATTATATGGGTTTTGTTTACCACTATACGGTGTATGAATTAAATATCTTTGGTGATTCTAATAACATATCTGTTCTTGAAAACATATATCTATGGCCTTTCGTTTAATCAACTATTTCGCTCTCATTACCTCTCTTCAAACTCTTACTTCTCGTCGAATTGTTGCGAAACTCTCTTTATGATATAGCTCTTACAACCGATACTGCAATTCCGTACTCTCCGGTCGCATATCTCTTCCTTTGAGAAGGACAAGTCAGATGCTCCTTTCCACGCAGTCTCGTACTATCTCTGTACAACTATCTGACCTAGACTTGAAAAACTATACTCGGTTTTACATGTACTTGGAAAACTCTGGAACACACTCCATTTATTTATTTTCCCAACATGATTTTACTTGCACACTTTCAAAAGACGTGTATCGGGGGATGTCGCCTTTGGGTTAAATTGCACCTGGATTGGGAATTTTTTCCAATTCAGGTAGAATTTTGTAACCCTCAGGTCTTTGCCCACCAGGGAATATATATATATATTATATATATATATAGTATATATAGTTATATATATATATATATATTAGAGATTACTGTATATATAATTATATATATATTATTATATATATTATATATATATATATATAAGTAGTTATGTGGGTCATCTTGTATCTTACACCTTTTTCTCGAAAACTATTAGAGCTATCGTATTGAAATTTTGTATATTGTCTATTGAGGAGTTAAACTGATTACCGCCGAGTTTTGGTGTCGATAGGGGTACCCTAAGTGGGTGCTGCCCCCTTAGCGGCAAGGTCAAATTGTGTCAATTACGCCCTTTTTAACTTCCATTTCGAGTGAGATTAAGCTAACGTGAGTTCGGACCAACTCGAATACCTGCTGATAGAAATTTTTATTATTATTATTATTATTATTATTATTATTATTATTATTATTATTATTATTATTATTATTATTATTATTATTATTATTATTATTATTATTATTATTATTATTATTATTATTATTATTATTATTTATTATATATATATATATATATATATATATATATATATATATATATATATATATATATATATATATATATAATATATATATAGGAGTCTATGACTATATATATATATATATTATATATATATTATATATATATTATATATATTATATCATGGTTAGGTTTTATCGTATCAGGCTTAACATTTGAGTGAGCTATATGATAAGTAATCTCTCGGTACACGAGATTACGTACCCCTGCGTTCCCCCGTAAGGGGGGACGCTGCCCCCTAAAAATCGAAAATGTTCGTAGAAGGTTGAAATTTGGATAGTGTATAGAAGAAGGAGAAAGGAGTCTGAATCTGTAGAGTTTGAGTTGGCAATGGTACCGGTGCTGGCTCCGGTGCGGTGCTGGGATAGTAAATATTTGTATACATAAAACAATATTGGGTGTTAAAATAATGTTTATGGGATATAGATCTGACTATGATGGTTTGAGCTCCGCTCATGGGCGATGCGGGTTGCGTCAGCAAACCACGCCGGCGGGGGGGCACGTGCGAGCGCCCGCATGCGCGCCCGCAGGAGCGATCCGGCGCAAAACCGGCGCGTGCGTTATAGATAACTTTTCCAGGATATTTGGGTGGTTGTCGGACGACCCGAACAGCTGTAAAAACGTCGACTAGCCGATGCTTCTGATGAAATGTTAGATGATGTTAAACGGAAAATACGGCGTAAGATGACTGGTCAAGGTGTAGGTCGCCGTAAAAAACCTGTAAAGAGGAATAGGAAAGGACCACTAAAGAAAAAGTGTACTGATGTGTTTGCTCTTTAATAACATTGTTAAGTGGTAACTTTTTACATAAATAGAAACATCCTGTAACTACTATTTCGTATATAAGGAATGTTTAAACAAATCTCTCCTCATTATACGTCAAGCGATTGTAGCAGCAAGATGCATTTCCTCCATGCCCTCCAGTCGCAGATTGTTTGTAAGAGTGAATTGAATCTCTTCTCATGTTTGTTGTATATTGGGGGGGTGAACGCCTACACAGATCAGTGTGAAGTGAATCCAATTTTTACATTAGTATTAAACCCTGTTCACCGCAATGCACTAATACTGATGTAGCTCTCGAATTCAATATCCCATCCAAAAAGCACTTTCTGCGCATATCTTGATACCTTCGAATGTGTTTTTTATATCTGAAGACAAGTTAGTAGACGAAGAATGGTTCAGATCTCACAGGAACCGATCACATAGTATCCACCGAGACAAATTTCCTGTATACATGTTTTAATCAACTTGAGGTGTTTTTAAATGAAACATCTCTAGGAGCATCAGCTGCAAGTTACCCTTATCGAAGTTACATTGAAACTTTACTAAATTATTCTCAAGATGCGAAAGAGTCTCACCTGCAATCATGTGGATATTACAATTTAAAAGATGTAAAGAAACATAGAATCCATGCATCTAAATCTAAAAATAACACGTACAAATATTATGGACGTGTAAACGGTGATATATTCTCTCAGGAAAGACTTATTCTACCCTCAGTGGACGCTCGCATCAGGTTAACTAGATCTACACCTCAATTTGCCCTTAATGTTCAAAGCAGTGTTTTAGCCACAACTACAGCTCCAAAACCTATCTTTAAATTACTGGATGCTTATCTTTATATACGTAAAGTGAAATTATCTCCCATTAAACATATGGAAATCGAGAAATCTCTTTTGACCGATACTGCAAAATATCCAATCAAGAGAATTGAGACTAAAATTTTTAACTTTACCCAAGGCTTATCGAGTATTAAATATACTAACATCGTCATGTAGCTACCTCAGAAAGTAATAATCAGAATTGTAAACACGATGCTTATCTGGAAAACTATGGAAAGTCCTGCCTTTAAATTTACCCCATTTCGGACTTAGAGGTCAGTTTGCATGTGAATGGTCAACCATACGGTCGTGATTATGAGATGATATACGAAGGCTCCCATTCTCAATGTTCGCGTCCTTTTTACGATTTATTTGCCAATACTGTATCTTGCAGCGATAACGGTACAGGTATCGATCTCAAGACTTATGCTGAAAACAGTAATTTATATGCGTACGATCTCACAGCTGATCTTTCAGCTTGTAATGGTTATCTCTCAATATCCCTAAGAAAAGAAACATTAGAGGACCTGAATCTCAATTTGGACAAAGTTTACATCCTCAATCTCAGTTCTGGTGTATTTGGCAACATCCTCAATCATCCGAAATTGACAGAGAGTTCGAATTTAAGTCTTGAATTATTTAAAGATGAAATGAGAAGAAATTTAAATGTCTTTAGAAATGAAAGAAGATTCTTTAGGTGGCTCACTATCGCCTGTAATGACTTTAGCTCTGCGACATTTGGATACTGACTTGGTCTTATCTTCAACCACTTTCCTCGGGGCATGTGTTCGAGCAATGGAACATCGATTAGCAATCGTGTCTGAGTATAAAAATAGTTGCTGTATTTTTCGCTACTTTGACTCTCCTGCATATAGATTTTACGTTTTTGTATCATTATGTAAACATCTTTTTTTAAAAATATAATATGTTCAATATGTTAAGGCCCTTATGTTTTTCCTGTAACAACTATCAATTCTAATTTATGTGGTGTATACTGTATTTATTTCATTATATGTTTTTAAATAATGTTTCTTTTAATAAACTTGTAAATATATTTGATGCTAAAAATTTATATGTCAACGATTATGTAGTTTGCACTTATGTTATAAATGCTTTAAAATAAAAACTTGTTTTCTTTTCCTGCTTTTAACCAAAGAACTTATTTATACTAAAGAAAAATATGACTTGAATCAATAGATCAATAGATTATAACAGGCAAGGAGGGTGGTTGGATAGTGGTTTGATTTACTGATTTACTGATTTACTGCTTTAGGGTGTGTAAAACATAAAAAATTTTAAAACTAAAAAATGACTTGAATACAATCGAACTAGATCATAGATCAATAGATCACTGATGGCAGAAAGGGGGTTGGATGGGGGTTTGATTTATTGATTTACTGCTTTAGGGTATGTAAAAACGAAAAATTTTACGTTATAAACATGAAAAGCATAAAAATTTTAGTAAAAACAAAAATAAATTAAAAAAATAAATAAAAAATAATAAATTTTTGAAAATAAATTTAAGTTGAAAACAAAAGCTCACTCGTAAAAGCTAAAAATTATAAATTTTATTAAAAGAAAACAGAACACGTTTGCGTTCTAGCTCCAGTTTCGCGCCGGATCGCACCCGCGGGTGCGCCTGCGGGAGCGCGCATGCGACGGTTTTGCGCCGGATCGCTCCTGCGGGCGCGCGCACGCGCCGGTTTCGCGTCGGATCGCGCTGGCTGACGGAGCATCAAACACCCATAGTCGAGATCTATATCCTTATAAACATATATTTTAACATCAATATTGTATTATTATACAAATATTTACTGTCTCCAGCACCGGTGCCGTTGCCAACTCAAACTCTACAGATTCAGACTCCTTTCTCCTTCTTCTATACACTATCCAAATTTCAGCCTTCTACGAACATTTCGATTTTTAGGGGGGCAGCGTCCCCCCTTACGGGGGGACGCAGGGGTACGTAATCTCGTCTACGACGAGATTACGTCATCATCTGGGACCCCACCAAATTTTCGCTCGATACGATAAAACAAACCATGATATACTATATATATATATATATATATATATATATATATATATATATATATATATAATATAATATATATATATATATATATATATATATATATATAAATAATAATAATAATTAATAATAATAATAATAATAATAATAATAATAAATAATAATAATAATAATAATAATAATAATAATAATAATAATAATAATAATAATAATAATAATAATAATAATAATAATAATAATAATAATAATAATAAAATATTATAATAATAATAATAATAATAATAATAAAAAAATAATAATAATAATAATAAAATTAATAATAATAATATATAATAATAATAATAATATAAAAAATTTCTGGCAGCCTAGGTGTTCGGTTGGTCGATCTTTAGGCCTAATCTTCACTCGGAATTGGACGCGGCAAAAGGGCGTAAGCGACATATTTCACCTTCGCTCTCGGGGGCAGCTACCCCCTATATACATCCTAGCGACTTGAAAACTCGTCAGTAATCAGTTTAATATACCAATAGAACATATACAAAATTTCAATACGATAGCTCTAATAGTTTTTGAGAAATCGCTGGTCACGCCGAGATGGCTACATAACTACTTATATATATATATATATATATAGGTAGTTATACTATATATATATAATATACTATTCTATCTATATATATTATATATATATATACTATAATTATATTATTTATATATATATATACTATATATATATATAATAGTGGTTCATTTCTCATTAAAAATTTCAGGTTAGTTTAAATTTTTAAATTAAAGAGTGTAATTCCCTTGTGGAATAAATAATTAAGGTCCGTAGTTGCAATATATTCGCGACGCCAAATTTCCTAATCTCCTTCATCAACATGAATTTCACTGATGAAGATTATCCCATTAGCATATATATATATATATATATATATATATATACTATATATATTATATATATATATATATATATATATTATATTATATATTATATATATATTATATATATATATATATTATATATATCATATAATGTATTATATATCTAAAACATATATTTATATTATATATATATATATAGTTTATATATATATAATATATATATATATATATATATATATATTATATTATATATATATATATATATATATATCTATATTATATATATATAATATACTTATATATATATATATATATATATATAGTATATATCTATATAGTATGTATATACACTTATGGTAACATTTCATATGACAACACCACACACACACACACACACACACACCACACACACACACACAACACACACCATCCACACACACACACATCACGACACACACACACAACAACACTAAAAAAAAAAAAAAAAAAACACACACACACACCACACACACACACACATATATATATCTATATATATTATTATATATATATATATATATATATATATATATATATATATATATATATATATTATATATATATATATATATATATATATATATATATATATATATATATATAATATAATAATATATATATATATATATATATATATAATAGGGTCCAGAATGAAACGCACTACTTTATATTACGGGTAAATTGAAGGAAATAGGAACATAATACTCTATACATGTATGCTCGGTAACGCTTCGTTACGGAGTTATTAGCGATGTAGTTCAACCTAAGAAAGTGAAGAATTCGTTATGACACATGATTCTCCGATAAAACAAGCATCATTGCAAACTTATGTCAGAACATATTAATTACAACAGATTACAGGTTACAATAGGACTGTTGCAAAGTGTGTCCCCCCCCCGGCACCTTCATAAAACGACATTGGTCGCGCCGATTTGCATTCATCTGCTGTTATGTCGTGCACACGCTTGCCTGATGTGCTTCCGCACTTTTTCGGAACGTATTGGCGGGGTGTGCATATAAAACACCTTTGATTGCGCCTCCGGCAAAAGAAGTTCAAACGGTGTTGAGGTCCGGGAACCTGGAGGACCATACAAACAGTGCCTCCCCGCGCCTATCCATCGCCAATTGATAGTTAGTTTAAACAGGTGGTGTGTGTCACTAGCAAAGTAGCTGGCAGCCATCCAACTGAACCATATATGTGAACGTAGATTTAACATGGGTACATCCTTAAGGAATATCTGAACCATTCTAGAGTAATGAAGGTATTTTGGTCTTTCAGGCGATTACGTAGAACATAAGGGCCGAGAAGATTGTGACCCAGTAATCCCAGCCACACATTACATTTAAATTCATGCTGGTAATGGTGCTCCCTGATTGCATGAGGATTCTCCTGCGCCCATATGTGACTGTTCCTCTGGTTGTGTGTGCCACGTCTACTGAAGATGGCTTCGTCCATCTACAGCACCGACTCAGGGAAACGCCTGTTCGTATTACCATGCCTGATTAACCATTCACAGAAGTCACGCTGATGGCCTATGTTGGTGGGCAGTAAATGCTCTACACGTTGCAAATGATATGCATTGCGTCCATCCGAGGCCAGTGCTCTGCATATTGCTGAACGTAGAGCAGAGCAGCAAGCTCGGCCGCCGCTCTACGTACACTCAATGACGGGTTTGAGTCAAAATACCGGAGAATGTCATGGGCACGATAGCGGTGGCGAAATACCCCATAAACTCCATCTGCAATGCCAGCCGGTCTAAATATTCCTTTGTCATATAGTTGTTGATACGTCCTCGTGAAA
>JABUQX010027579.1:17500-30000 GCA_015478945.1 Trachelipus rathkii | reverse complement strand
ACTCAAATTTACATAAGGAATATTGGCAGATGCTTTTTGCTTCTCCATCAATGATTTGGCATAAATAATTAGGATATTTAAGTTTTGAAAAATGCTCGTTGTCTTGTCTTGTCTTGTCTTGTCTTGTCTTGTCTTGTCTTGTCTTGTCTTGTCTTGTTCAAGGTTCCTGTCAGCTGTTCTGTCTCTATGAAGTTTATGGTTATCCAACTTCAAGCATTGTATTCTCTTCTACAAGAACTCAATGATGTTGTTTAATTAGGTTCTTTATCTAGTATCAATCTATTCTAGGTCTTACTTTTTGAGTAGGGAAAGAAATCTAGATTTCTTTTTCATCGGCTTGGTAAAAATGATGTGGTTAAAAATTAGTTTTATTCATTTACAGTAAATGTTATAAAAAAAATGAAAATATAAGCTATTTATAAATTTTCAAGAAATTTGCACCAAATTTTTTTTTTACCGTTATCATTATCATTTTCTGATAAGGAAAATCTTTCGGAAGAATCTTTTTTCTATCAGTCCTGAAGGATTGAAGAGTGTAATTAAAAATTAATTTTAAATCTATGTAGGCTCTCAAAATTATTTCTTTGCCAAAGAACTTCTGTCCTTTAAATTTATTTTTATTAGAGCTTTACATTCCTTCTGCACAAATACAAAATTCTTCAGAGATTCTACTTAACTACTCTGATATCCACTTAAATTGTTTAAGTAAAACGAAATTATTGAATTATATAATCAAAAAATTTTTAAAAAGCTTGTTTTATCTTATAATCTTACCAATAATTATATCAAATGAGAACTTTTCCTAAAGGCAAGTTCTCAAAAACTTTCCAAAATCTTAGTTTTTCGATTCTATTTTTTTTTTTTAATTTATCAATACTATTCCTTTCCGTTCACCCAGGGCTGAGGAGTCGGAGTCGGAGTCAAAGTCGTGGAGTCGTGCAATTTTCCAGGAGTCGGAGTCGGAAATTCTTTGCAAGTGGAGTCGGAGTCAGAGTCGAAAATTCCTGTGTAAATGGAGTCGGAGTCGGAGTCGGAGTCGAAAATTCCTGTGTAAGTGGAGTCGGAGTCGGAGTCGAAAATTTTATAGAACTATTATTATATTATTATTATTATTATTATTATTATTATTATTATTATTATTATTATTATTATTATTATTATTATTATTATTATTATTATTATTATTATTATTATTATTATTTTATTTTTATTTTATTATTATTATTATTTTTATTATATTATTTATTATTATTATTATTATTATATTATTATTATATTATTATTATTATTATTATTATTATTATTAATTTATGATTGACTTCCACTCTTCGCTTTAAAATTGGAAAAAAAAAAAAAAAAAAAGCGCACGGCTGTTATAATAAAATAAAAAAAATAATTTGCATTATAATTACCGTAATACATTTGTTCCGAAACTGAAATATATTTGTTGTCATGTGTTGCGCCTGCATCTTTATGTCTTTACGGTACTTTACCGTATAGCATTTGGAGATTAGATTCATTGAAAAAGTGGTATATTTTTTATTCTCAAAAGCAAGCGAAAAAAAAGTTGAAACAAAAAAATGTTTTACGGTAACTCTGTAAGCACTAAGCTAAGTCAGAGTCGAAATTTTGAATTTGACTGCTGGAGTAGGAGTCGGAGTCAAAAAATTTTGCTTGAGTGAAGTCGGAGTCGGAGTCGAAAAATTTTTTTTCAGTGGAGTGGGAGTCGAAATTTTTGTTTAAGTGGAATCGGTCGGAGTCAAAAATCCAAAATTGAATTTAAGGAGTCGGAGTAGGAGTCGGAATCGAAAAATTTATTTTACGACTCCGCAGCCCTGCGTTCAAAAAGTCCAAATGAGGACACAACCAAAATCAAAAGGTGATTGAAGATCATTGAACTGAGAGTGCTCCCAGAGTTTTTATATTTTACACAAAAATTTAGTTAAATATGTTATAGCATTTTCTAAATAAGATTATTAAGATTAAATGACATAAGAAAGTGTCTGAAAAAATATTTTAAAACTCTAAAGAAATCAATTTTCTGAGTTAATTAAGCCGTTTCGTGAACGTAACTGTTCAATACATTCAGATTTCAGCTGTACAAATATATTACATATAACTTTAAATATCGAAGTATAACTTACCAATACTTTTATCAGTTTCATATATCCTGTAGTTAACATAGATAATTTTAATAACAGTAAAATATTTTTGAAAGCTATTTGGAGATCTTGTCTTTACGAAAAGAGATAGAGGTGATAAAAAAATAGTTTCATTATTTTTCATCACAGGAAGAGAACTCTTCTAAGATTGAAAACTACTTCGATTCTTGCTGTAATCCATGTGATTAAATTCCTCTTTGTTTTTTGTTTTTATTTTATTTTTTCGTGTATAAAATTTGTAAATTAAATTTTATTTAGTATTATAAATTAATGATTAATAATTAATCAGATAGTTACCAATACAAAACTTGAACAGTTTAAATTTCTACCTCATTGCAAACGAGTGGCCATCGGGAGTAGCGAACTCCCCCGCCAATTTAAAGTAAACAAGAAGATCCCTGACCAATTTAAAGAAGAAAAGGAGGAGAGAGAAATAAGAATGATACGAAAAAGCAAAAAAAAACAAATACTCTTAAATTAGCTTGTATAAAATTTCGACAGGTAAAGAGGAGGATAAGAGAGAAGAGGGATGATTAGCTTGCAAGATTAGCGGAATTTACATAAGAGGTATATCTTTGAATTGATACTAAACTGAAAGCAAATATAGACGAACAGTTTGGAGCCTATAAAGAAATGATATCAAATATTAAGAAAATCATAAGGGCAAGAGAAAGAGTAGAAGAAGCAGTGGAGATTGTAATGAAACAGGACCGGTGCTATTTAGGCGAGGAACTAAATTAATTATTTTAAGTTTTAATGTTAAATAATTAAACGATTAGAAACAAGCATATATATATATATATATATATATATATATATATATATATATATAACTCGACATATATATATATATATATTATATATAATATATAATATGAATATATATAAATATATATATAGATTAATATAATATATATATATATATTATATATATATATATAATAATATATATATATTATATATAATATATATATATTATATATATATATATAGCGCTCCTAGCTCAGTGGTAGAGCAGCTCGAATAGCAAAGCGAAGGGTCCCAGGTTCGAGACTGGGTTTGGAGCGAGAGAATGTGAGCTATTTTCTATAAATCCTCTAGGTTCGTCCCAATCAGGACGTTACATGAGTATACATTGGTAGTGTGCTTTGCTACTAATGGGAAAACTTCCCGGCATCCGCGATAGGCCTGGCCAACCAGCGGATTTACCACTTAGCCCTTCGTTTCCCAAGACCTTCTCGAGGGTCCCACTGAGCAGGAACGAAAAAGATCCTTCCGGAGGGCGTTGTAATTAATTTATATATATATATATATAATATATACTATATATAATATAATATAGTTGTATATACAATATAATATATATAAAGCTTATATAATATATTAACAGTTTAAGCATTAACAACTTGAAAAAGTTTTAAAAACTTTTTTCCAGGAATTAGAAATGATGGTAGTTATCGCCAATTAAATTTTATTTCTTACTATTAAATATAATACTAAGTACACGAGTTTATTTTAATAATCAGACGTAGGTTCAGTTCTCATTCTTTATATAAGTGCGGAATAAATGGATTTGGATTAAAAGTATTCTTCTATATACAAAGGTAAAAAAAAAGGAATGACAGAGCTCACACGTACAAATTCGGATTCAGGGCAAAGATACGTGTACGGGGCCTAAGCGCGCACACGAAAAACACAACACCACACACACACACACATAGTATATATATATATATATAATATATATATATTATATGATATATATATATATAATATATATATATATATATATATATAATATAATATAGATATATATATATAATAATATATATAGTGAAGATACTTTTGTTATCTCTTTTCTTCTTGTTCCTTAACTTCACAGGTAGTCGTTGATGATTGTTTTTTTTTATAGTTCCTCGTAATCGCTTCGTTTACGTTGAGAAACCTAAATAGACAGGTACCGGCAATTCTATTCTCCTTTTCCCTGTGAAACCGCCTCATTTCGCCTGGTTTAGGAAGCTAAGTATATATTGCGCGCTACATGGACTAGCACAGTACTTAAAGAGGTTTAAAAATAAACGTCAACTCATTGGATTTTTTATTTATTATTATTTATTAAAAATTACAACTGAATATATTCAACATGTTTGTTGCAAACGACAAGAGTCAAGTAAAGTTTTACAATGATATATATATTATATATATAATATATATATATATATAAATATTATCATATATATATAATAATCATATAATTATATATTATAATTTAGTATATATATATAATATATATATGATATATATATAATAATATATATAATATATATATATATACTTGAAACCTTGTTATATTTGAGATCTGAGAAAGCATCCACGAATCCATTGCATTACTGTATTTTGCGATGAAATAATAATAATAATAATAATAAAATAATAATAATAATAATAATAATAATAATAATAATAATAATAATAATAATAATAATAATAATAATAATTTACAATTTACAATTTACAATTTACAATTTACAATTTACAATAAGCTTTAAACGCTGTTTATAATTATATGGGTGGGAATCTGATATTTAGGTTAGACGAATAGTAATTAATGCATAGATGTTTGCTGTTCCTATCCAGTTCATCATATGCATTATAATTGTACCCGCCATGGTGATGTACAATCATCAACCGTGACGTTTTGAGAGATAAACTTCTTACTAGCACAAAATTAAACTACTAGTTTTGTGGAAGATGATTTTTGTACCTTTTCCCATGTTAACAAATAAATTAATATGCTAACAAATCTGCTGTAGCTCAACTATTAGCAAAAGTTTATTTGTTACAAATCGTAAGACAAATTTTTACACAACACTATTTTATAATTACAAATTTATGTTGTGCTGAACAGTTATTTATTCTTAAAAGTACATAGACTCATATATTTTTTATATCACCTAGTTCTGCATTACTTTAGTCAATTATATCATTTGAAGTAAAAATAAAGAATTATGTGACTAGCTAAGAGGACGATAAAGCAGAAGTAATATTTTGACAAACCTGTCGCATTTGCAGTTTTACCAGTTTACAATTTGTTCATTTAAAGCTATTTGAAATATTTGAATCTATTAATGATGCGGCAGAATAATTGTTAATCTCTACGAATAAAAAATTCCCAAGACAAGATAGTACAGGGACAGTTGAACAAAGAGATAGACTAACAACTACTGTCACTTTATTCTATCACTTTCATAAACTGAGCATTCTGAGTCTTTGTTGAGCACTATAATCACCAGCAGTGATTTTTTAATAGAAACAAAAGTACATTAATAAAAGCATGTAGAACTACTTTCTCTCGGTATCATTGCTGAACCAGACTTAAAATAGGAGGTTTTGTTTAGTAGCAAGATCAAACTATTTTAATAGCCGCTGTTGCATAGTGGCAAGTGAATTATGGCTCCAATGATGAAAAATCCAATGTAAATTAAATTTTATTTCTTAGATTAAATTAAATATAAAGTATACACTTTAACTAGTTCCCAAACGTTGTATAAATAAATGACGTTCCATCTCTACCACCTCTTATTTATACTAGAACATGTAATTAAAGAAGTGAATGTAGAACTAGGCTTGAATACACTGGGGAACAAAACTTTTGTTGCATTGCTAACAGCAGTTTTACTAGCCTTATTTGCGGGTGCGAGGATTTCAAATTTGCAGCTAGTTTTTCTATGTAAGCTATAGTTGTTATTCAATTCAAATTTTTTATTTTCAATCAATATGTAAAATTGTCAAAAAAAACGACTCGCCATTAAAAAGTTGGATGCCAATGTGGATATCATCCTGCGAATATATACTTCAAGTATTCAATAAAAGGTGTAAGTACATCAAAATATTCATAACAGTTTAACATTTGGGAAAAATAAAATCACTTCTTAAAAGTATGAAATATATATATATATATATATATAAATATATATATATATATATATATATATATATATATATATATATATATATATATATATATATATATATATATATATATATATATATACATATATATAAAATATATATAAAAATATTTTATATATATATATAATATATATATATATATATAATATATATATATATATATAATATTATATTATATAATATATATATATTATATATATATAATATATATATATATATATATATATTATATATAATAATATAATAATAAAATATATATATTATATAATATATGATATATATATATATATATATATATATATATATATATATATATATATATATATTCAACATAGTTCACAAAATGTGTTTAAATGTAAGGCTTTTTCCTTGAAAATAACATGTTTATCTATCTATAGACGCCAGGCAATGCAAGCAAATTATATGAGTGGCATTCAAAGTTCAAATAGATACTATGCAGACAACAATTTACTTTTGTGGCTCTAGCGTTTGTGAACTTTCTCAGGACAATCTCATCTGATACCCCAGCAGTAGTCTGCCATCATATTCCTATCACCTCAGCCTTGATAATGCTCTTCTATCTTCTTAAGATCTTGATGGAAGTGCTCGAGCTATTCAATAATTAAAAAACCAAGGTGGTCTGGGAACTGAGGAGGATGGCTGTACAGGAAATGGATCCTTACACTCATGTTGCACCAAAGTTAGCAGAAAATCAACATTTTTTCAACCACAACTTCATAGTTGTCCCCTTCTTGTTAGTAAGGAAGTTTTTCTATAACTGCCATGAAAGACAGTTATGCTGCCCTCTACTTAATATTCCTCTTTCTGATAAATCCCTAGTCACGTAAAAAGACACGAATTTGAGATTCATGGAACACACCTGTTTTGATTTTCTCGCAAGACAAAGCATGAAAATTAGACACTATGTTGAAAACAATGACCAACAGTATGCAATACCTTCACGAACTACTTGATGTTGAGCTGTGGAAGTATGATCCTGTCATGGCTGACGATTGGTTCATTCATAATGTTTGGCATCCCTGCTGCCAAAACTTGATGGTAGGTCCACTCCTTCTGTGTCCAGTGTTTATCCCTAGCTGTCTCACATACACAAAAAGCATGGTTACAAAGTGAAACCTTTCTGTTGGCCAAGTAGGAAGTTGACCATTTTAAGATCCACACAAATGTTCCAGTTATACTCGTGATATTTGAGTAAGTTAATCATAGTTTTCACGTCATTATGTTCTTGCAAATGTTCGGAGTGACAAACAGAAATCGCTTCACAAACATTTCCTTTGTGTAAGAGAGCAAATTTATTGAGACCAAGCTTAGAACTATCGAACAACAATCGCCATTCTGCTGGACTATAAGAGGCATGGGCGCCCGCAGCTTGGGATAAGTGAGGGCACTTGACTTCCCCCCCTCTGGAAAATGAAAAAAATGATTGTGGTTATGTATTAGATAAAACAAAACTAGCTACTTACTTGACAGCATTCATTTAATTAGGGAATTTAAAAATATTAATTATATTAAAACTTTTAAGAAATTTATCTAATGTTTCTTTTGTTTTGTGTTTTATAATTTAAATTAAATGCTGTTAATGGAACTAGAAACAAGTCACTGTGTTGGGTAAGGTTACGGTGATTGTACTGTGATGGTAAGCAAATTTTCTGGTGTGCAGAAAAGAGTTAGGACAAAACTGTAATGGCAGACTTCTCTCATTTCGCTTCTGATCGACTGATTCTCGTAATTAATGGTCTCCATCACCTCAGTGACGTCAAAAATTTAGTAGCCACAATAAAAGAGTTCCTAAGTTCTTCAGGGAAATTTCACTAAAAGAAAACTGATCGCTGCAATTCTGCCAAAAGTATCTGCCTCTTCCGAGAACATTTTCTAAATATTGTATCCCGAACTGCAATCAACAGTTTAAGCACATAGCTATCCAGATAGTTAATATAGTTTTGCCTTCGACCTTTCTCGTGGTGCTAACTGTAATTGTCAATCACTCAGTGATTCTGGAACCACTTTCAAACACCTTGCCAGCTGTCGATATAAATATCTACACTGTACGGTGTTAAATCGAGGGGTTGATTACTGCGAATGAAGGAGACACTCAAAACTTTCAGGAGGGATTCATTGCCATTTTCTCAGGTGTGAAGACAGTGGTGGAGAACTTGAAAATTGAAATCATGATTCCTCACCTAACCACTAAACAAACGGAACGAAGCAATGTTCCTGCTGAACCACCGATAAATTATTAACTGAGATCTTTTATTCATTCGCTATTTAGATGGGATACTTTCTCCTATAAAAGAATAATTGTCCAACTCCAAAGACTGCCTTTGCTCTTTTGTACCTTCATCCTAATAATATAAAGAAAATGAGTAAGGAGTTATAATTCAACAAAATTATGAACATTTACTTTGGTATGATGTATACTGTCTAAGTCAGCTCAGACTCATTAGATGATTAGAGCTTCAGTTAATTGATTTATCAAAACATTCAGAGATATTTTATTCATCAGTGAAAAAAGTTCTTAAAATGCTTTTGCCTTGCCAGTAACTACGAGAACGATTGAAACAGGGCTGCGGAGCCGGAGCCGGAGCCGCGGAGCCGCAAGGTTTTGAGGTGGAGCGGGCCGGGCCGGGGCGAGCTTTGAGGACTGGAGCCGGGCCGAAGCCGGAGGCGAGAATTTTGTCTGGAGCCGGAGCCGAGGTCGGAGGCGAAATTTTAGGGGACCTGGAGCCGGAGCCGGAGCCAGGGTTTTAAACTTTTTCAAAAAATATTTTTCCGGCTCCGGCTCCAGCAAATACAAAATGAAGTAATCATTAATTTTATTACTACATTATTTATAAATATATTATATATATATATATATATATATATATATATATATATATATATATATATATATATATATATATATATATATTTTTTTTTATATATATATATTTATATATATATATATATATATATATATATTCTCTTTTTTCCAGAAATTTGATTATGTATATTTATTATTCAATAATAAAAAAGGTTCAGTACTTCTATAGATAACTTTAATTAATTAAGTTTAATATCCTTAGAAAAATCATGTCAACTAAACCAAAATCGAAAACACCTTATGTACTTGAATATATTACTCACTCTGAAGATAAAAATACTTTCATTTGTCAATATGAAATAGTTAACACAGTTGATGGAAAACAGTCAGTTCGATCATGCACAAAAGAGTCTACCTAACTACCAGTTACTCATGGGGTCACAATACATCTATTGGATCCTCTATATTAATGCGACATTTAAACGCTATCATCCAGACATTGCTGCAATTGTTAAAAAGAAAGGTGAAGCTAAAGGTAATCAGGAGAAACCTTTAATTTCAAAAACTCAGACTAAAGTGGAAACTTTTTCAGTTGCCATAAACTTGTTCTGTCTATGTTAAGTGAAAAATTCAAAATACAATTGATTATAATAGTTGTTAAAGATAGTGACCCATTAGTTTTCTTTGCATAACCAGGATTTAAAGCACTGTGTGGAGACATGGCTTGGAAACTGGAAGTCCCTTTAGACTGGAAAAATATTTGTAAAATAGTTCTAGAAGAAAAAATAAACAAAAAATAAGCTTAAAAATTTGCATAAAGGGACGCTTTGTGCATTTAAAAATGGATACTTACACATGGGCAAAGCTAAATTATTTTGTCAATAATTTTATATATGTGGACGAAGATAAAAACAAAATTTCTAAAACGTTAGCAGTAAAAGAAAAAAATACTCAACATTTCAGCGAATATATTCAAGAATTTGTTACTGACATCTTAAAAGAATTCAAAATAACAAGAGACAAGTAATTAGCTTAGTTACGGATAACGCATCAAACATGATCAGTACGATTAAAAAATTAAATAAGGACAATGAGGGTGAGGAATAGGAAGCTGGTAAATGTGATACTGATTTTATTGAATGTCAAAACGAAGAAGTAATAGTTGTTTTCAGAATGAACTTGATAAAACTATGAAAAGACTATGTTCCGATAACGTTAACATTGCACACATGAGATGTGTTCATACTTTACAGTTAGCAGTGCGTGATGGTCTCCACAATACTCATAGAGCAAATCTTATAAGCAGAAGCAGCACGTACCCCAAAATTAATGGAAGTTCTAAAGAATCAAGTTGCAAAAGTGGCAATCTTAGGTCAAGAGACAAGATGGGGAAGTACATGTCTTATGCTCTAAAGTCTAAAGGCTTCTGCAACTAAAAGATTATAGTAGTAGTATGATGGCTGCCGGTACTTCTGAACTTTCTCTCTCCGACAGTCAGTGGGAACAAATCAAAACACTCGAAGAATTATTAAAACACCCATACTTTACAACAAAAAATATTCAATCAGAAGACTTGACTGCAGGAAAATTTTTATAGAGAACGGATTTTAGCAAATCACAAATAAATTCCATGAAAAGAAGGGAAAGAATGTTAACTGAAAATAAAATATTTTTGACGACAATCTTTGTTTAGAATCTTTCCCAGAACTGAAGATCTGATATTTAAAGCTAGGAGTGTTCTTTGCGAACTAGGACTTAAAATGAATAACGCTATCGAACAGAAATCTGGGCCGGAGTCAGATAGTTCAGCAGTTTCAGGAATCCTCCCTTGTAGAATTTTGTCAGATAAAGATGAAGAAGTCAAATTTGCCAGATAATGGGAAAAATTAGACCTGAAGAACTATTGAAAAAACTAAAAAGACAATCTACTAGTAAAAGACATTCAACTTAAATATCTTCTAGAAAAATAAAAGGTAGAATTCCATAAGTCATTAGATGGAATAATGAAAATCGACCGGAAATCAAAGTTATCAGTTAAAGAGGCAATCAATTGTTATCCTAAAATTTTGCAAGATGCCGCTTGCACAATTACAGCTTTGCCTCCTATTCAAGTGAATGTTGAGAGCTTATTTTCTGCTTTAAAAATAATAAAAACGGATCTAAGGACATCGTTAAAGGAGGATTTTATTGATGGTTTTATTTTTAAGAACAATTGTTTTGAATAAATTTATATTACATATGGTCGGGCTGTTCAAAGAGAAATTATTTTAAAAGTTAGGAAGAAAGTGAATTATATATATATATATATATATATATATATATATATATATACAATATATATATATATATATATATATTATATATATATATATATATATATATATATATATATATATATATATATATATATATATATATATATATATATATTTCATATATAAAATCTGTTTTGAATAAAATTATGTTATATATGTTCAGGCTCATAGTTCAACGAGGAATTATTTTAAACTTTAGGATGAATCTAAAATATGATTTTTATTCTTTTTAGGAAAAAAATAATAAAATTATATTACGTAACTGTACAGGCAGTTCATCGTTCAAAGAGGAATTATATTAAAATTTAGGAAGAAAGTGACTGATTCCTTTTCTGTATTTCTTAAAATTCTTATTTTCTATAAAATATTTTCTTAAGTTTTAAATTCTAAGTTAATAAAGATGTCCTTAACAAACATTTAATTTCATCATACCCTCAAAATTTTGTTTCAGAATTAATGATTTCATGACCGTAAATGGAGAAGGAATTATAACAAGGGGTCGTAGCCGGAGCCGGAGCCGGAGCCGGAGCCGGACCGGAGTCGGAGCCGAACAATTTTAAAATGCCGGGCCAGGGCCAGGTCGGGCCGTAATTTAAAATGCTGGAGCCGGCCGGGTAATTTTAAAATGCTTGAGCCGGAGCCGGATTCGGAGCCGGGTAATTTTAAAATGCTTGAGCCGGAAAAAAATTTGCGGGCTCCGCAGCCCTGGATTGAAAGAACCCTTTCTATTCTCTAGAGAGTCAAAACCTGGTCTGTTTGTGGTTGTGGAAGATCTGCTGTGAATAAGTTGAAAAGAGTAAGCCGTAGGGAATAGGATTGCTCCTTGGGTACCCAGTTTTTAATGTATACTGTTAAAATGTATAATTGTTAATCTGTATTTGAGCGGTTTTAAATAATTTCTTTAGGTTAGTGAGGATGTTTGATTTTATTATTTTGTGTGTTAGATAGTGTCTTTGGACTGTGTCGAAAGCCTTGTTTATGTTTATGTGTGGGTCTGAGATTTAAGCCGTCTATTATTGGTTGTATAATGTTTGTGAGAGCTGTTGTGGTTGAGTGGTTTTGTTGGAAGCCATGTTGAAACTTTTGTTTGGGGATGTGTGGTTTTATTATGTTCAGTATGAGCTTTTCTAGGAGTTTACACAGGGTGGATAGTAGTGAAATTGGGCGATAGGAGGAGGGGTTTGAGGGGTCTTTTCCTGGTTTTAACTTTGGGATGATAATTGCTCT
>JABUQX010027579.1:0-5000 GCA_015478945.1 Trachelipus rathkii | reverse complement strand
CCATTATGGGTTCCGACTGAAAAAAAAAAAAAAAGAGCACAGAGTGCAAAAAACAAAGGAGGAATGAAAGAAGGATGAGAGATGAATAAAAAGAAGGAAAGAATGGAGAAGGAATCTGACTCAGAGGAGTAGAATGTGACAGATGCACTGGTGCTGGCTCTGGTGCGGTGCCGATTTATTAAATATTTGTATAATAATACAATATTTTTGTTAAAATATATGTTTATAAGGATGTAGATCTCAACTAAGGGTGTTTGAGACTCCCTCATGAGCAAGAAGGTAGCGTCATCAGGCTCCTGGTCGATGCGGGGGCGCGCCCGCAGGCGCGCCAGCCAGTGCAATCCGCCGCGAAACCGGCGCGTGCGCGCGCCCGCAGGCGCGCCAGCCGGCGCGATCTGACACGTGTGCGCGCCCGCATGCGCGCCCGCCGGCGCGAACCGTCGCGGGAAGGGCGCGTGCGCGCGCCCCCTCGCATCCCGCATGTACGATCCGATACGAGAATGCAAACGTGTTCTGTTTTCAACTTAATTTTTAAAAATTTATTATTTTTATTTTATTTTTAATATTTTTTGTTTTTACTAAAAAAATTTAAGCTTTCATGTTTATAACATAAAAACTTACATTTTACATACCTAAATCAGTAGGAAATCAGTAAATCAGCCACCCAACCCTACCCTCTGTCCCATATACCAGTCTATTGATCTATTGATCTATTGATCTATTGATCGGTCAAATTTTTTACTAAAATTGTAACGTTTTACATACCCTAAATCAGTAAATCAGTAAATCAAACCACCATCCAACCACCCTCCTGACCAGTTGTGATCTATTGATCTATTGATCTATTGATCTATTGATCTATTGATTAAGGTCAAATTTTTTACTAAAATTGTAACGTTTTACATACCCTAAATCAGTAAATCAGTAAATCAAACCACCATCCAACCACCCTCCTGACCAGTTGTCATCTATTGATCTATTGATCTATTGATCTATTGATCTATTGATCTATTGATTCAAGTCATATTTTTCTTTAGTATAAATAGATCTATTGATTCAAAACAAGAAAAGAAAACAAGTTTTTTTTTATTTTAAAGCCTTTATAACATAAGTGCAACCCTTTTCTTATTCATTAGTGTTCAGGGGTCAATCTAGAATGGACGTTGGTAAATTTATGTTCCGCACACCTGCTACATGTCTTGTCTCTGGTCCTACAGGGTGTGGGAAAACCTTTCTGTTATTAAACATTTTAAAAGAGGTTGAGATTTTCGAACAGCAACCTGTTAAAATCATATGGTGTTACAGTGTTTACCAAGAAAAGTTTAAAGATTACAAAGATGTAATCGAATTTCACGAAGGGTTATATGACATAAAAGCTCTTCAATGTTTACCAGGGCATAAAATTATAATCCTTGATGATTTGATGCATAAATTGAATGAGGATATAGCAGAAACTTTCACAGTTTACTCTCATCATTTAAACATCACAGTATTTTTTATAACACAGAATATCTTTCATCAGAATAAGTATATGCGTGATGTGTCTTTAAACACACAGTATTTAATCTTGTTCGGGCAAAGAAGGGATATGAGTCAGGTTAATGTTGTGGCTACCCAAATGTTTCCTACTCAACGTAAAGAGTTCCTAAAAGTATATAAAGAAGTTACATCTATACCTCATGGTTATTTACTCTGTGAGCTTCATCCTAAGAACACGCATAGAGTGTTACTGCGTACAAATATCTTGCCTAATGAGATTGAGACAGTATACATACCTGAATAATGAGTGATTTAGTAGCAGAGTATTTACCTCTTATGAGAAAATTTAAAAACTTGAAACCTTCTGAAAAACGTAAACTGATCTGTAATGATGAAAAATTTCGCCTGTGTACTGCTTGAAAGTATGCCTAAATCTTATAAAAGGAAATGTTCCTTTAAACAGACCTCAGAAGGTAAAGTTACGTCGCCATAGAAACATCATTAAAAAACTTGCTGGTAACGTAAGAAAACTTAAAAATAAAAAGAAGCTAATACAGAAAGGAGGAGGTGTATTCCTACCTTTACTCTTTTCCGTTATAGCACCTCTGATAACCAAGTGGCTTGCTCAATGATGAAGAAGGTAGCAGTTTTACCCTATAGCGATTATGAGAAGATGAAATATAACACAGGACCCATGCCTCTACAACAACAACAACTTCCAACAACATTCAACTTGAACGTTTGATATATTTAACAAAAACAACAACAACAACAACAACAACAACAACAACAACAACAACATCAATTCGAACAGCCTCAATCAGACATTCAGCAGCATCAGATCGGATATAATCCTTATCACCCATTGATTCAGCAACCTTGAGTTTATATGATCCTCAAGTTGAACAGATAAATAATTACGAGAAGGAACTGCATCAAATATTAAACTCTGATGTTAACATTCATGAAAAAAGAATCCTATATCAAAATGCTATACAAAAATTAGTTTAAAGTTTTATTAAATTCACCTAAAGAAGATTCAGCTCTAGTAGCAGATACTAAGCCTATGGTGAAAAGAGAAGACAATTTTAAACATGTACTCAAGGAAAGCTTGCCAATGAGGAGTAAGAAAACAGGTATAGCTCTATATAATATTTTAAAAGATCAGATTACATGGAATGAACTCGGTCAAATCATTATTGATGGAGAAACAATACATGGATCGAATATTGTTGACTTGATATCCGATCTCTCGCGTGATTGGAAGAAGACTCCTGTAACAGGATGGAACAGGATCAAACAAGAACTTCAGACTATTAATTTTCCAAGAAGTTTAATCATAAATAAACAAAGATTAGCGGATCTGGATAATATTCCATTGACCCCTAGACCTGAAGGAAGTCCTGCTGGTACTTCTTTTGCATCGGATAGATCAAAGTTGATAAATAGAGGTACATTACGTTCAAATGTAGGAAGAATAGGAAAAAAACCATACAAAGTATCAAAATGGATTAGTTCATAAATTTTATATGACTGTATTATTTGTAATTTAAAAATTATGCATATAACCTATGTTATATTTCTGTATACATTTGCTATGTTTTTAGACTTGTAATTTAAAATAGTTAATATTTTTTTTTTTTTGTAATTAAAAAAAAAAAATATTTTAATACATTTGGTTTTTATATAACCTTTCAGTATAAATGAATATAATTTTTATTGTTAATGTCATTGTGAGTCATGGAGGCTAAGGAAGCGGTCGATAAATATTACTTTGATGTGAAACAGCCATACAGTTACGGGGGTTTTTCAAGGTTTGCTTCAAAGTTCCCACAAATTAGTAAAAAAGAATTGAAAAAATATTTAGAAGGTGAGGATGCGTTTACCCTTCATAAACCTATACGAAAAAAATTTCCGACACGGAAAACCATAGCTCCACATTTAGATAGCGTATGGCAACTAGACTTGATAAAGTCGCAATAGTTGAAAGAGTACAAAGAACTATAAAAGAAAGAATGCATAGGTATTTCACAAAGATGAATACATTTAAATATATAGATATACTACAGGACTTGGCTTACTCTTATAATCGGTCTCATCATAGAACACTTAAGAATACCCCTATAGAGATGGTAAAGACGAAACCCTTTGTACCTATCAACCCAAAGGGAAAAATAAAAGATAACACAGGTATTAAAGTAGGAGACTATGTAAGAGTATCCAGAACTGATGAAAATTTCAGAAAAGGGTATGAAGCTGGATGGTCGAGAGAGGTTTTTAAAGTAGATGCTATCAGAGAATTCCCTAGAGACAGGTTAAAATTATACTATCTTGAGGATTTAGACGGAGAAAAAATAAAAGGAGGATTCTATAAACAAGAAATACAGAAAATACAATTTGATCCTAAGAGTCATGAGTATAAAATAGAAAAAATAGTAGGATCTAAAGGGAAAGGTAAAAATAAACAGTATCTTGTCAAATGGGTAGGTTACCCTATGAAGTTTAACAGTTATATAAATGCTAGTGAAATTAAGAAACATTGATCAGTTTACTTTGTGACCATGGAGAGTGAAGATCATTTCTATTTAACGCTGCCCTCATCGGCTTCTATGGATCTACATCCGGAAAATAAAATATCAGACTATACCACAGAGTTATTGAACCCTATAACTTTCGATAGAGAACTGTATGAAGCAGGATTAAGTGAAATAATTCTCGATGTCGGTATAGAGAATATACCTGTTACAAATTTGGCGTTTACGATATTTAGAAATGTTGATAATGTTAAAAATGTATTAAAAAGTAACGCTAGTACGGCAACCCTCAAACGAGGCAAGAATACATATTTCTACGAAAATTATTCAATAAACAATGGTCTCTATAAATCGCTTACCGAAGTGTTCATAGACTTAAACAAAAAATTTGAAGCAAGTGAATTATGTAAAGATTTAGTGTTTCTTGTTAATAAACCTGTTAACGAAGATAATGTGTTAATCACATTAAAATCTCATAAGGACGTGAACCTGAAAGATATAAGTTTATTTATTTTCCGCCCTTCAGTTTGGTTTCGTAGTTGTTGTTACTCACATATATACAAAATATCGCGAAATAATAAACCACCTCTAAAGGCTCTAATGCACTATATACCAACGATGGAAGAGTATGTCACAAAAAATGACACCGTGACTTCATTACATTTTATATGCATGCCTTCTAAGATGTTTCAAGATCCTGGTATGGCCTATGTTTATACAGATATTATAGATCACCAGTACGTAGGGAATACTAAAGCCTCTTTGTTAAGAGTAGTTCATTTTCCTAAAGGTAAAAGAGTTATAAGTTTTCCTAATGTTCACTACTTACCATTGAGTAAGACCCAACTGAGTTCGATTCGTATTTATATAAGAGATGTAGAAGGTAAGCCATACCCATTCACGACTGGAACAGCATTGTGTAAAGTACATATAAGAAGGAAGCTCCGTTAAATAATAATAATGGAAAGAGAACGAGTCTTCAGGGGT
>JABUQX010027578.1:20000-28184 GCA_015478945.1 Trachelipus rathkii | reverse complement strand
CAAGAAAAAGATTATCGCAATTTTTCAATTTCAAAATTAAAAAAAAGTGGGTTTGGAAATTGGACACGCTTGAACACAAAACTAAAAAAATCGAAAAATCTTCTGTACTATTTTAGATAATGGACCTATCTATGCATATTTTCAAGTTTGAATGTCATTTCGGAAAAAATTTGGAAGCTTACGAAGAATGTCAAAAAACATGAAAATCGAAAATTAAATATTCTGAAAAAATGACTACAGACACAGAAAAACACCGGAAATGAACGTTTATGAGTGCAAAACAAGCTACAATTTGGTGTTTAAATAGTGCAAAATCGGCTGAAAATTCCGAATTTTATGTCCTTTTTGAGGTGAGGCTGAAAATGGGGACCAGCCTCAGCCTAAAATTGGATCTTGCCCTTCATGAAAGGATTTCTAATGCTTGCATCATTCGTACAAAGTGCTTTTTAAATACTCTAATGCGCTTGTGTTGTTCAGACCATCTGGTCTGGCATAGGCTTGGAATATTTGGCATTAATTTCTTCTTCAAGACCGTACTCGCGAAAAAAAGTATACTGTCCTTTTATAGTTCCCACAGTATTGCGGATTTCTGGTATTGTGTTCAAATCATTTACTACTAGATTTTGTTTGTGTGAAGAGCAATGAATAAACAATGCTTTTTTATACTTTTTTCGCAATATTGTTTGGACACCTCCTTCTTTGCCAGACATCGTAGAACAGCCATCGAAACCCAAGCCACGCATTTCTCGGGATCCAGTTCTTCGGTCGTGACAAAATCGTCAATGGCTTTCGCAATGGTTTTTGCGTCAATCGCTTTCAGTTCTACAAAGCCAATAAATTCCTCCTTGACTTCATCGGACTCTTTGACGAAATGCGCAACCCTAATGGATAATTGTTTCCTTTCACAAATATCAGTGATTTCAATCTGCTAGTAGCTATGGCACACGCTTCCTTTAACTTATTAACGATGTTTCTTTATAGTAGTAGCCACTAGAGAAATGATCTATTCTGAACTCTGAACTGATGTGATATAGAAGCATTTTTTTCCCTTTTCAAATGGTTTTCATGTCTGATCTCCGGCATTCTGTCGTAAGCAGCACAAATTTGCAACACTCCCTCAATCATGATGCGCACCCCGAAACGGTAAATCGCGCGCACCAGAAATGTAACATGAAATTATTGAGGATAATATTTTTTTATTTTCTTTTATGATTTTCTTAGAATGCTGGTTAATTTGGATGTCTACCGGCACGTCCTGTTGGAACAATCTTGCAGCTTCAACAGCAGTTTTATGCCACTCTGTGTTTGTATGTCCCTTACAAACCGCATGAACATCTTTATATTTAGTGAAAAGTCTTATTATTAAAGAGCCTAGGACTCCTCTGACCGAACTTTAATTTGATGGAAATAAAATACAAAACTTGCAAAATGATCCCTTTAGGTGCTTTGAGTATGTCAGCCAAGGTGAATAAGTCTCCAACCATTCATAATTGAATTTCCTCATTAAGTGGGTAGCATCTTCCAAAAAATTATAGGTCTTAGGTGGAATCCAACACTCTTTCAGTAACTGTTTCTTTTTCTCAGTCGAAATCATAGATGAATGTCCAACGTTTCTACCAATGTCATTTTCATATATATGTTAACAGAAAGAATTAAAAGTATAGCAAACTATGTTGAAAACCATTAATTTCTGTGTTGTAATGAAAAATAGTTCTTTAATTAAAATGAAGCTAACCTCATATGGACAAGTAAGATCATGTGTTACAAAATTCCTACTTTTAAGAAGAAAATACACAAAATTTTATTTTAATATTTAAAGTAAAACGTACGTACAAAGGAATCTCCCAATATCAATGATCTTATGAAATTGAACTATAACTTTACAATGAGGCGGTGTTGAATTATAGAGTAGCGTCATGGATTGATAATTTCAATGCTACTTTGAACCTTAAACCAGAGATTCCCAACCGGTGTGCCGAAAATCTAGAATGTTATCATATCCATATCAACCTTTAAAAAAAGCATAGATAGAATAACAACACGTTCTTATCTACAAATTAAAAAGAGCATATAAAATGAGTGAGAAGACTATCGGCAAGAGAAATGTGAGAAATGACGATTGCATACTAGCCTTCGCCATATACTCGTATTATATATTATATATATACTATTATATATATATATATTATATATATTATATATTATATATAATATATATATATATATTATATATATATATATTATATATATATATATATATATATATAAATATATATATATATATTATATATATATATATATATATATTATATATATATATATTATTATTATATTTATATTATATATATATATATATATATATATATATATTTATATATATATATATAATATAAATATATATATATTATATATATTATATCATATAATATATATATATATAATTATATATATATTATATATTATATATATTATATATATATATATATACTATATATACATATATATAACTATATTATATATATATATTATCATCGTATATCGTACTTAACGGCACCCGGAACGGGACGTAGGGATCAAAAAAATTCGCCGGTAGACTCTATAAGAGTAAACACTATCTAGGGGGTGCAGTGCCCCCTGCCCCCCCCTGACGACGCCCCATGTATATATATACTTATATATATATATATAATATATATATATATATATAATACATATATATATATATATATATATATATATATATATATATATATATATATTATAATATAGTTTATTCAAAGTTTTGAATAATAAAAAATGATAATTCACACATAAGCCCTATATTTATAAATATTTCATAATTTACGAAAAGTTTTATTTCATAATGAGTATAACTAGTAAGAAGTCTTATATTATTAAATAGTGTTTTCTTTTTAGTTACGAAAGACATTTAATATTTCTTTTTTCTTTCCAAAAATCACTTCATTATCTATCAATTGATGTTTCTGACGTGAAACTTTTCCCCGTGAATGCTTTAGTAAACATAGCCCATTTAAACTTTTGTTGGTAATAGTTGACCTAGCCACCTTTTTGCACGTGGTAAGATACTAAACCACCTTTCAATTGTACAAGTAGTTGGTGGAGGTGTGAAAAGTACTTTGATAGCTTGTGCAACTGCTGGGAAAAATGTGCAATGATTTTGTAGTAATGTGCTGCAACTCATTTTTCTCATCTATTTGCTCCCAATCTGATTACTTCCAGAAATTTAACCAAGATTCTGCTTCACCAATTAGGCAATCAATGATTTATAATGAGTTCAATTTTTTTTTAATAATCTGATTTGGTTAATTTTCTTATTTTAACTTGGTGCAAAATTCAAAGAAAGGAAGATGTTATATTGTGTTCCGAAAATTTGATTCTCGGAGATGAAATGAGAGAATCAATGTAAGGTATAAATAGTGAAACTCTGTAGCAATCCTCAGCAGAACTTTTTAATGTCCCTGAGGCTGGGATTCTTTTGGATACTGTCTGAAAAATCTTCACAAAAATTCTTAGACTTTCTAAAAATTCCTTAAAAAGAGATTGCATTAATTTCACTTCTATCGGTTTTTAAAATCTTTAAAAGTTTTTCTGTGACAATGAACTTAATTCAAATTTATTACTTTAGTTTGAAGATTATTTGGTATAAGCTCCAAAAATGAATTATATTTCGCCATGATTATTATTAAACAATGAGAAATGTAGGACTTCCTGTTGCTGATGAAAGCAGACATGCTGCAGTTACTGTGGCTTGCGTTACATCTGGATCAGATGAGAGATTTTCTAACGATAATTTCATTTGGCTAAAATGTTAAAAAAAATATCATAATTGATTTATACCTAGCAAACCATAAAAGTTGGGGGGGTTTTCCCGCCCCATGAAACCCCGCATGACAATGGTATATTTACTACCAAATTTCTTGGTAACGCATTTTCACGGAAAAATTTTGTAAATTGTTTTACAGTTCCAACAATAATTTCGAAATTCTGGAACAGTATTTAGGTCATTAATTACTAAATTTAAACGATAGGAACAACAATGAAATAATTTGGTTTTAGGATACTGATCTCTTATTGACTTTTGAACATTTTCTTTGACAGTCATGGTGCAGCACCCATCAAACTCAAGCTTAATCATATTCAAATTATATATATCTCGTGTAGTAGACAATATAACTCTTGCTATATCTTCAGCTTTCAGTTTTTCAAGAGGAGTAAAGCCTAGAAATTCTTCACGTACATTGAGATCCTTATCAACGAAGCGAACACCAATGTAGCTGTTCTGGTCCGGATATGTCTACATGAAATAGTGTCTAAAGGGACTAAATATTCAAATTGTTTACTTCATTCACAATTTGATTGCATATCAACTTTCCACAAATGAATATAAGCTCATTCTGAATCATGTGTGATGTGTGTTTGGCCTTTGCTCCGTTTGGTTTCAAATGTTCCACAAGAACATCTTCAGCTTCTACTCTGAATTTAAGCAAATCGGAAAAATTGCGGGTATTTGCAGTGCTGCCTCGAATAGCGATATCATGGGTGCCACAAAATATTTAGGTAGAAATTATAGGTACCAATTTTTCGATTTTTTTTGAACAAATAAGTGCTCAGTAACATGCAGTTGTTCAGTTACACTAACACGCTTAATTAATATTATTCGTTTGAAATTCTTTGCTGCTACTGGGGCATCTTTATGCCATTCTGAATTTACGTGGGCTTTAGCACGTGAATGCATGTCTTTATATTTTCTAAATGGTTTTACGATAAATGAGCCAAACATACCTCTTTTGATAGATGGTCTAAATAAGACACACATTCTACAAAACGGTCCTTTCAATATTTTAGAATACGCTAGCCAAGAATTGTGTAGATCTAGCCATTCATAAAGAAAAAGACTCTTTCCCTCTTCAACATCTTTAAAATTGCACGTAATTGGTGTTTTGTATGGTTTCGTTAATAAGTCAAATTTTTTTCCATTTTTAATATTGGTTCCAATTATGTAATTTCCAATATCCAGGACATTTTCCTCTTGGTACTTTATATCCCAAGTAGCAACACTACTAAATTTAGTATCGTTAACTGGATTGGTCTCAATACCACTCGAATTATCATCAACATTACTAGAACTACTACTAAATGAGTTCATAGTTTGTTCAATCACAAATGAATTATTATTATCAATCCTAGGCCTTCTAATTATAAACTTATCCATATTTCAGTATTACTTTGTCAGATAAAAATAATATTAATAAAAATATTTTTACCACCCCTCGGCTTCTCAATCACACAAGCAGTTACCTCGCTTCCCACACCTATTTGCAAACTTTTTTTTCCTATCAACAATTCTCAGTATCTCGTCGCACAATTTCTATTATGATGTAGAGCAAATAAAATGTTATTATGCATCTAAAGTCTTAATACCTCGTTTAAAAAAAATACATGCAATTCAGAATTATTTTCGAATGTGTTACGATTCTCGGATTGGGGCAAAAACGAATGTATGGTCGGGGTATACATGAGCGACATTACAAGTGTGGGGGATCTAGGATAGGCATAGCCCTTCCCTACATTTCCGGCCACAAAGTATCTCAAGATTAAAAAAAATAGGCTTTTTCAATATATATATATATATATATATATATATATATATATATAATATATATATATATATATAATTAATATATATATTATATATATATATATATATATAATATATATATATATATATATATATTATATTATTATATATATATATATATATTATAATATATTATATATATATACCGGTATATATATATATATATATATATATATATATATATTATATTACTATTATATATTATATATATATTATATATATATATATATATAATATATATAAATATATATTATAATATATTATATATATATATATATTATATATATATATCTATATATATATACAGATGATGGGCAGTACCGCGGTAACATGGTACCGGGTACATGTATCCGGGGCGATACCTTTTTGTACCGATCCCGTATCGCCCACACCTTTTGAAAAGTACCGATGTAACGGTATCGCCCAATCAAATTTTTGTGTACCGGTACCGAAAAACATCGGTACTTTTATTCGGTACATTTTTGGTGTATCATGGCCATGCTTTGTTATAGGAATGTTTTTTTTTAAAAAATTTTTTCTTTTTTTAATAGATAGTTATGAAATAATGTACTTATTAATATTCTGTGATAAAACTTTGTTTTTAAATTATTATATGAAAAGTAGGCCTCCAAATATCATATTTATAACTATGGACGAAATTATCAATTATAAGACACCAGCTGATTTACACTGATTTTCATGAAACATATAAGAGATTGTCTAACTCAGGGGTGGCCAACCCTTGGCGCATGCGCCAAACGTGGCGCATTTGATGATTATAAGTGGCGCATTGCTACGGGCTACTTTTTGGGAAATTTTATATTTTAACTGGGCTACGTCAGACTATTTCCTTACGATTTATTTATGAACTAAAAATTCATTTTATATTTCCAGAAATTTAATACATCTAGCAAGATATAAAGAAGTATGTAACAAATATTGTAATGTTTACGCATTTTTTTTTTTTGTAGCGTCGACTCTCATGTTCAATATATTTTCCCGCCAAAACTCATATTTGAAACATGATTTTAAATTACCTTGTAATGAAACATCGTCAATGATCATCAGTTGAAATTTTGTGTTTATCAGTGATAGTGAGGCAGTGTTCTCTCATATTTCTTAAATTATTTGTTTTTTATTTTTTTCATAAGTGAGCATATTAAAAATTAGTGCCGTATTTTTTTAAATCAAAGAATTCTAAAAATATGATCAGAGAAATAATATTCTGTGGACATTTTTATATCAGATATTAGTACAATATATATATATATATATAAATTTTATATATATATATATTTATATAAAAATATATCATATATTATATATATTATATATATATATATATATATATATATATATAATACTTATATATATATATTATATATATATATATATATATCTATATATTAACATAATTATGGGCATCTGAACTCGTCTTGTGAAAATATTTGGCTTGCATGGGAATGAAAAGGGGTTGGCCACCCCTGTTCTAAATGATCGTAAACGAAAGTTTTAAAAATAAATTTTAGAAAATGAGCCTGAAAAAGTTGTCTGCAAATTTCATTACTTCATGACTAATACTGCCAGATGCTTCAATTTGTTAAAAAAAATTATATGCTTATATATATTTTTGTTACTAAAGAATAAAGATATATTTTATATTTCCAGCACTCACGGGTCGGTGGGGCACGGGGAGGGAAGCTCCCTGTAAACCATGCGTTTCTCACCTTTTAAGAGCCTCGCGATCCCCAAAGCCAAAATGCATAAAGGTTAGTAATCCTTGCGACCCCTAATTACCCTATTATATATTATATATATATATATATATATATATATATATATTTATTATATATATATATATATATATATATATATATATATATATATATTATATATATATATATATATATATATATATATATATAACGCCTATATATATATATATAGTATCTAATCTTAAAAAATATGCTTTTGAATCTATTAAGGATATTTTTTTTCTTTTATTAATACTAACTTTTATAAATAACAACTGTGTAACATTTTTATAATTCATTTATAAAAGCTGTTTTTCGTACATTAAATATTTTATTTTTTGTGACCAACGCGACCACACCGTGCATCCGATCGGCGCCCGCCCTTGGGGTCGCGACCCCCCGTTTGAGAAACATGCCTGTTAACTATGGGCATTCATTTACGCGTTCCATGTCATGCATTCATCTTAGCATATCAACTTGGCTATAAGGGCAAGTTGTCAAAACTATAGTGACTTTATTTTTTCTTTTACTTATTTTTTTCTAAATCCAAAAATGACCCATTCTTCCTATAACACAATAGATCTCATTATATATATATATTATATATATATATATATATATAGCTCTATATTATATTATATATTATATAATTCTATATATATAATATATTATATATATATATTATATATATATAATATATATATTATTGTGTTGTGTGTGTGTGTGTGTCGTGTGTGTGTGTGTGTGTGGTGTGTGTGTGTGGTGTGTGTG
>JABUQX010027577.1:22500-37740 GCA_015478945.1 Trachelipus rathkii | reverse complement strand
TGCATATGTGGAACCGCTAAAAGACTTTGAAAGTATGGAGAAAAAACTTTTTACGAATACGATGAAGGAAGAAGGGTGTTGAGCGAAACCTAGTGAAAATTCGTCTCAGTGCACACAAATTACCTATAATTCATTGTCAAATCTAATTCAATAGACAGAAAATTGAAACTTGTTCCAAGTATAATTTATCATAACTTTGATAAAGTGTAAAATATTACTGATTGATTAAAAATGTGATTGAGAATGAGTGTATAAGTGATTTCAACAACATGAATCGATTAAATTTTCAATCAAGAATCAGTCACACTCCCAGATATGACTATTTAATAACTATTTTAATATGAAATACTATTCTATAAATATTACATTTTAATTACTAAAATAACATTAAAAAAGATAATATATATTCAATAATAATTACAAAAACATGCCTTTGATTTTTGTGGATATTTTTGGGGTCCAACCCTGACGATGTAGCTACTTTAATGGCTTTTCAATGTGGTAGCGAATTGTAGTTTTTGATGATTTTTTTTTTTTTTTTTGTTTTTTTTTTTTTTTTTTTTGTTTTTTTTTTACAATTTTCGTACTAAAATGTGGCATCCAGCATTCAATCCAATGTATTCGTTGGATCATACTGGGGCAAGTGGCGTAGATAATGCGTGCAGAGGAGCTAACTGAGTTTATTTATAGTCGAGATTAACGTGATACAGGAGTAATGATATAAAAGTTGTTCAATGGAGGCCCGGAAATGTTAAAAAGAAATAAAAAAAAAAAAAAAAAAAAAAAAAAAAAAAAAAAAATGCTGGTCCTAATATATACTATATATAATAATATATATATATTATATAATATATATTATATATATATATATATATATTATATTATATATATAATATAGGATATAATATATTATAGTATAATATATTATATATTATATATACTTATATAATATATATATTATATATAATATTATATATATATGGGAATGTTACCCATAAAGGAAGGAAAAACTATAGACTTTAGAGAAAAGTATTTAGAAGAAAAATTTTACGTATAGTTTGTAGAAACACCTAAATGCAATTATTTTTTTAGTTTTTTTTTTTTTTTTTTTTGTTAAATATTTCATATAATATTTCAAGACGCTATGCTTGTCGTGGATTACTTTTAGATCGATGAAACATTTTTTTAACGTGGCGAGTTCTATATTTATTTTTATATTTTTTCTAAACTTTTATACCCAAAGGGTATACCGCAACGATGGACAGAGTCGCAGTCTCTCGCCTTCGGGCGGAAACGACAGCGTGAGGACTATTCCCCCCCTTCGGAAGCGTCTACCGGAAAACCCCGTCTATTCTGTGGTATTGTTGGTATGATCCCGGGGGTTCCTACCAGCCCCTCCCCTACGGGGTATGAGATGATTAAAACGTCCCACCTCTGCATATCCTCCGTCGCTCGAGGCCCCTACTTTTGGACGTGTAAAATACTGCGTATTATGATAAAGTATTGATTACGGGTGTACGGCGAATAGGGGGGCTGCGAGCTGCGACGAGAACTAGAGGATGGTACAGTTTCCATAACCGTGAGGAGGAAGCGGAGGTAGAGAGAGACCCGCGAACTTGCGAGCTAGATACTGCCATAGAGAGCGGCGGGTTCCGTAACCCTCCCCGAAGGGTGAACATATCCTGACCGCTACTTTCGGTTATCCCGGAAAGGAAACCGAAGAGAACCCACGACTACCTGCATCGTCGAGTAACCTTTGAGTCTCCTTAGTTAAAAAAAATATTAAATTTAAATATATAAATCGCAAACCATTAAAAAATGCTGCACGATCTAAAAATAGTTACCTATATTAAGATAATTCATTAGAAGTAATTATTTTAAATAAAAAAAATTTTTTTTTTTTAATACATGTTGATTCATTTACACTATACTATAAGGTAAAGTTTCTTCTCTATTAAATAAATTTCTCAAAGAAGTCACTGTTTTTTCCATTTATGTAACATTCACCTATATTATAATATATAACTATTATATTATATTTAATATAATATATATATATTTATATATAATATAATTATTATACTTTATATATTATAAATAAATATCGTTTATATATTTAATATATATATTCTTTAGTATATTTGTATAATTAGTATATATATATATATATTAGTAGTTATATTATTTAATCATATATTAAACTCATGAATTAGAAATAAATATAGTATAATCAGAGTAGTAGCTATATATATATTATATATATATATATATATATATAAATTAAAATGAAATATATTATTTTCAAATTTTTCCAGAACTTGCTACGTAATAACTACATGTATAAATTTTATAGTCTGTTTCCATTGGTTAAAGAAATTTAACAACTCTCCTGAATGGTCGACTGGAATGAGAAACGTTCTCTGATTGGTCGACATCCTTTTTGGGGAAGATGATTTTAATGCACTAAAAGTAACATTCTTATATGCCGTATAATTGCAAAGGTTTTAGAAAAAAAAAAAAAAAAAGGTGCGTGAGCTCAAAAATTATAGTGATTATGTATTTTTCCCTTAAATGTCACGAATTACATGTTTCTTTTATTAAGGAAAACGGAGATATTTAATTATTCTAAGAATATGTCACCAAAAACTGACTACTGTTTTTATTTTATAGAATATTTTTACAAATGTTGTTTGCTCGGTAATAATAATAATAATAATAATAATAATAATAATAATAATAATAATAATAATAATAATAATAATAATAATAATAATAATAATAATAATAATAATAATAATAATAATAATAATAATAATAATAATAATAATAATAATAATAATAATAATAGTCTAATTTTTTCCGGCTTTTTGTGAGCTTTGTGAGCTTGCCCTTGTCGCATGTAAAGATAGGAAATGTCGTCGAATTTTCAAAGGTAGCAATCAGAAACTGTAAAATAAATTAGTTTATTGAGGTTTATGGCAATTATTCACGGCTTTTAATTTAATTTGTTACGCAAGTAACTTTGGAAATTTTTACATTTTTTTTAAGTTTTAAAAATAATGTTCCAATAATTTATTTTAATAATATGTTTGCTGAAACAAATTTTTATATTTAATATTTTTAAACAGTATGGAAAAATGGTGGACTTTTTTTTCTGCAACACCTTGACATTACCATTCCAGTATTTTAAAATATTTACTTCCTGGAAGGCAAGACTGGAATGACAGTGATAAGATTTTTAATCTTTAATCAATGTGCCAATGATAATTAATTATATGTTAAGAATAATAATCTCTTTAAGCCTATAAGCTAAGAAATTTCGCATTAATTGCAATAAAGATATCAACGGTTAAGCTTTTAAGTTGTGAGATTGCGTAGTATGCAATAAATATATTAAAAGTTAAGCCTCTAATCTGTGATATTGCGCGTTAATTACAATAAATATATTAACAGTTGAGCCTCTAATAGGCGAGATTGCCCAATAATTACTATAAATAGATTAACAGTAAAGCATCTATGCTGCGATATTCCTCAGTAATTGCAATAAAGATATCAAACCTACCGAATAAGATGCTACATAGCGCAATATTTGCAATAAAGATATTAACAAAGCTTTATTGATTGTTGTCTTAGTCAAATTACGTTGACCTTCTTTTTTTGATACTTGAAGAAACAAAAGCCATTACGCTGCGATAAAGATAATAATAAAGCCCTTTTTTAATTTCTATCAGTTAAATTTAAACTTTACTATGCTGATCATTGAAGAAATAAGAGGTAGCATCTCTTTTGTGCAGCTAAACTGCATATATAATTGCAAAGTATATATAATTGCAATAACATATATAAACATATCAAATATTGATCAATTCTTATCTGAATAGCGATATTTATGATCGAATATCAATTTCTTTCCCGCATGCTGATTGATTGCACAATAATTTCAATAACATTAATTGCGCAATAATTACAATAACATTAATTGCAATAACATTAACGTATGCTTTTTTCGATTGCCCAGCAATTGCAATAACATATAAACGTGTACTGTTAGATTGTGCAGCATTTGCAATAGCATTAACGTGTGATGCTAGATTGCTCAGCAATTACAGTAACATTTTATCATACGCGGCTAGTTTACGCAGAAATTGCAATAGCCTTAAGGTATGTAGAAGATTGCACAGTAATTTAAATAGCATATTAACGAATTCTGACAGATTGCGCATTAATTACAATAACATATTAACGTATGCTACCAGATTGCTCAGTTATTTCAATAGCATTTTAACGTATGTTAAAAGATTGCGCAATAATTACGATAACATATTAACTAACTTACGCTGCTAGATTGTGGAGTAATTGCAAAAACACATTAACGATGCTTTATCTATTTATTCTATTATTAATATAATATTTTTACCTACTGGTACTAAGAAGCGCTCTCTACATGCTACGCAATTGCAAAAATATTTATATTAAAAAGTTTTCCAGTTTTATCAAGTAAAATATATATAAGTATATTATAGTATATATATATAATATATATTATATATATATATATATTATATATATATTAATATATATATTAACTATAATAATATATATAAATATTATATATAAAGAATCAGGGTGGGGATTTAGGGGGCAGGCGGAGGGCAGGGGGGCCCAGTCGGCCCCCCCGAAAGTTTCTAGACACTAAAATGTTATAGTATTTCATATCCGTTTAATAAATTAATAAAGTTTGCAGAAGTATAATAATTTATATAATCGTCGACTGATCGGAACAAATCCTAAAAGTCCGTTTAATGAAAACTAAACTCTGAAACATCAGAGAAACGCCAACATTAGAATTTCAAGCGATTTTTTTTGAAAAAGAATGCTGTGAATGCATCTGAATCTGAACTGAATATTGAAATTGCTGTGTACTAAGATTTCAATCGAAATTCCAAAAAATACAGACCCAAATTTATACTTCCAACCCACAGACTTATTATACGAACATCCATTTATGTACATTTATTTTTTGGATATTTGATATAGACATTAGGAGAGGAAAAGAGAAGTTTTTTAAAAATTTTGTTTTGCAATTGTCATACCGAACGGGTGTTAATGTGCATATTGAGAAGATGATGAGATTGTGTATATTTACAGGGGAAGATTCATCGGAAAGGCGCCAAATCGAAGATTTAGTTTAAGAAAGGCAGAATGCGGATTTATGGGATAAGTTGACATATATGACATCACGAGCACAGGACAGCTCAAAAAACCGCAATATAGTAATGGACTAGTTTCTTGTTTCCCACGTCACCACTTTTCCAAATATTTACATCATTGTTTGCAAAAATTGGCGCAATATACTACCCCGTGTTCAATGTTCAAGTATAGAAAGAAGCTTTTTAACACAGCATTAAAGACTTCTGGAAACCTACTTGAGAAGAAAAACACTATTGGCAAGATGAAAGACTTGTTGGACTTGCCCTCCTCATTAAGAATATAGAAAAAAAACAATTGAAAAGATGTTATCTCGGGACTTTAATAAATTTAACAAAATTTATTAGATGTTAGTAATTCATATAAATTGGCTACACAGTATTTTTAGTCCTTTAATCTTTTATGATATTTAAGAAATTTTGTCTCTCCACTTTTTATAGTATGTTATTTGCAATTTATGATCTAGAAATACGTTTTCATGTCAATATATTGTTTTATATTATTATTAAATGCTTTTTTTTTGTGTTTTTGGTTGTTTTTTTAATAATTATGGAGGTTGTGTGTAATTTATTTTGTTTTTTGCAGTAAGTATATTTGTTTAACTTCTATATGAATTATAGTAATAGGGCGTACATAGTATTATTAGTCAATCATAATTATTTATATTATTCTATATAATATATATATATACGGCTAATATATATTTTCCAACTATAATTATATATTATATATAACTTCTAAATTATATTTATAAAGTAAATACGTATATTTTTTGATATGGTCCCCACCCTTATATCGAAAAAACTAATAATAGTGATACGCATACTAGTAAATATATTATATATATATTATATTAATATATATATGAGTATTAAATTAAAATTATTATAATAAATATCTATATTAATTAATTTAATTAAATATAATATATATTAATATATATATTATATTATTATTATTATATATATATATATAATATAATATTAAATATATAGTATATAATATTATATATATATATATATAATATATATATTTTAATTAATATATTTAGATTCTATAGGATATATATATATTATATAATATTTATATATATATATATTATAATTTTATAGATATTATATATATATATTATATATCAATTACTAGGGTCCATTTCTCAGTACACTACACTCAACTCTCACTATATAAATCTATATATATATACCCGCTACTTAAAATCCAAAGACAATTATCGATTACCACCCTATTTGTATATATTAATATGACTCCAAACTACATCTCTAATTTATACTTTCGTATTTATTCACCTTACTATATCTCGTAATTGTATTCTAATACCACAACATAATTTATAATCCTTATAGCCGTTACTATTCCTCATGTAAATTAATTCTTATCTCCCTAATATGCCCTTTAAAGTTTAGTACTCATACTGAACCACATATGTACTACTTAGATCTAATTAGTGACTCTTATTTTCATAGAACATTACGTATTATAAAATTACTACCGTAATCATCTTTACTTACATATAAACATCAATTTAGATCTGAAGTTATATTCAGTTCAATACCTCCGACCCCCTGGAGCAGAAAGACAAGAATTGCACACTCATTAAATAAAAAATGACTAAGCCAGATACCCATTCAGTATTCCAGCTAAGTATTACTTTTCATCAGTATACGGGTACTGAGTAATAATGGTGATGTTTATCGTCTTTATTCCATAGACTATCAGTCTTATCAATACCATATCATTTAACAACTTTTTACGAATTATACTATATACTCACTTACTGCATATCATACGTTACACTTTATTCAGGAAACATATATCTTAAAATCTTTTAATTGGTGACAACTTTATTTATACTCAAGTGTATAGACTCACATCTAACATACTTTAACTCACGTAACTCCCTCTCTCATACTCATACATATCATTACTCTTATACTATACACTTTACTTTCTCAAATCTCCTCCTCTTTTAAGTACTCATATACTATTAATTCTCCTCTATTAATCATTACTACAATATAATTGAAGAATTCGCCACACACTACAAAGCAAAAGCAGATCGATCTATTTATGTCATAAGGTAATACTTACAGGGGCAAAGTCAGCAATGAGTACACTCCACTTTCTTCGAATTCTCTGCTAGGTATATTATAGCCTTTCATTAGTTATACACCATATCCTCATACAACCACCATTACACTATAATATCACTCTCCGTCGAATTAACTCGAACTACCCACTATCCAAAAATATACATAATAAATTTAGTGTTTATAACTTATCTGATATGTCTTTTTTCGAGTATAACAGATTCCATACTCATCTCTATGCTAGAGTTATATGATTATTTAGCTTTAATCACTTATTGTATACATTCATTATACTATACACGTGAAATATCACACTAAGCGTCAGAATCCTCAATCATATTATCTCGGAGGTGTCATAGGCTAGTCACTTGGTCACTCTTCTAGGACAGCACGACTCGATCTCTCATCACCACATTTTTCGTGATACCTCCATCTGGACTTATCTGTAGCGCCTTTTATGGATACAACTTTATCTATCTGACTATGCTTCGAACTCATAGATTATTGAGTCTTCTTACTGTATAAACATTGTATTCTATTTGAATGTAGAAGTGCGTGTGTGGATATCGTATTTGCGAGCTATCTTGTCTCCATCTTAATTTATGTATTTTTCTATGAAGATTAGTTTGAGAGTGATATGTCAATTTATTCTTTCGTTGATATTGTGTGTTATTCCTTTTCGCTTATGTCTGATGTTACTTATACTATTTAAGACTATCATTTTGTATGATTGTGAGTAGTTAATATTAATATTTTTTTCCATGAATATTTTGAAATACTATTCTCTTCTTCCCAATCATGTTAGTCCTTTCTCAGATATAATTCTTGCTCATATCGATGTCAGATTTAATGTTATCCTATTTTGATTTTTATATTATAGTGTTTTTATCATCTGTTTATTTTTTTTGTTTAATTGTCAGATGGAGCCTTTGATGATAAATATATTAATATGCGCTGTGTGTTAATAATATATTTGTCACCTAAGTGACTAACTTAATCGAGTCGATTTGTATAAGAATTATATTATACTGATTAGGACAGTGCTTATAGTTTCTTATCCTTGTTTTTAGGGTCAGTATGTTTTCTCCTTGATTGTCTATGTTAATTAATATGTAATACCAAAATAGCTTCAACTTCAGATTGTAAAAATGAGCAATTCCAATTATTGAGATAAATCCTGTCCTCGCATATATAACAATCGTACAATAATTGGACACAATTTAAGTAATTAATGTTAATACTAGCTAAACCATATTATCTTATTATTCTGTATTTAATATGCCTGTAAAGTTTGTTGTCATAGTTTCCAAAAAAGGATAGATTAATTAAAATACAGGTAGGATAATCTACTGGTTGTATAAGCTGATAGAATATATTTTTTTATTATATTGGAAGCCTGGCTTTATTTCTTTTCTGATATTCTGCTTTGAAGAGAAATACTAATCAGCTATATATGTTAATTTATATTTTAAGAATCATAAATTAGTATATTACATTCTTACTATGTATAAATACTAAATTATAGAGGTTATTAAATATTATATTCCAACTAGATATTATACTAAATTAGATATTATATAAAATAGTTTTATCATTGTTACTTTCCCCCATTTTGAAAATATTAACATCATTATTCTTTTACCAATACTCTACCCACATAAGTTGAAGTGTTCTTTTAAAGCATGGACGGCGCGACTATATATTAATAGCGAACTAGGCTGATACTCGCATTAAAAGGCGTACCAAGTATACGTTGAGTGGTAGCCTGGAGTACGTACATATCATCAAATATATATAATCGAATCTAATTATGAACTTCTATACCAAACAATTAAGCTGTTGATCTTCTAAATTTTGCGTAATATAAGTAGTATATTTCTACTATTTCTGTTGTTTATTTTTATTGAAATAATAATATTCTTTATTAAACTGGTTTTCATAGTATTATTTATAGCGCAAATATTTTGTCATCAAATATATAATTACTATAGTTCTCACACTATGTGCTCGTATTATAAAGGCAATAATGAATTCACGATAGTGGTTAACTGTGTGTCAGCAATTTTATTCTCTCAAAAAGTGAGTGTATTTTTCTGTATTAATTTTTATTTCTAGGTTTAACTTTAAGCTTTAGCACACATTATCGACGATATAATAGAATGTATAATATATATAAATAGTATAGAAACAATAGCGTAAACACTTTAACCTAAATGTATTAATAATCAGTCATCATGAGAGAGGATACTAACATTGCCAGTATATAACAATGAACCTTATACTATACGAATCGATAGACCATTCTAACAGAAAGGAGTATATCTCCTATATATACTTAAGTATACTAGATTAATATAATAATCAATATATAATTATACTTAGTAATAATAAATAAATAATATAATTAATAATAATTATATAATAATAATAAATATATAATATAAATAAATATAAATAATAATAATAATTAATAATGTATGTATTTATCATTTCCAAAAAGTGAGGTGTAGATGTATGATTATATTATATAAACTATTATATCTTATATATAATATTATAATATGATGATATGAGTGTGTGTATATTTAATATATATATTATATGTAGTTATATCATATATTTTTAGTGTGTAGGATGTGTTAGAATTGTGTGTGTATACGTAATGTATGTTGTGTCGTGTATAGGTTGCATTATAGTATTATAGCTAAGTGAGGTATGATGGGTAGATAATATATATCATATATATATACATAGTCAGCACGAGAATAGGTTGCAGATACAATCAGGACGTTAATGTTTCGTCCATCGTATCATCACAATAGTCGTATATATGACATTGCCTGTTACATTTATGATGTTACGCTTTTTTTCATCTCCCAATGACCAATCTATTGCGTACGTAAATATATATTAATTTTTAGAATGTTCCGCTGTAGCTCTGCAGGGTGATGATATTGTCGTGTGTATTAATGATGAGAATTAAACCCTAGTTTATTTCCCAAATTTCGTGATATAAGCTTTAATAAATTCATTTTATATTTATGTTTTATATATATTTATATAGACTATATGTTAATATGATGTTTATTTACATTAAATTGTATTATGTAATTTATCTTTATTTTTATCAATGTATATACAATTGCAGCATACTATAAATAAAAATATGTTCACTATTCACTGTGTGCTCTGTTGGAAACGCGTAGTTGTAAGTAGTATTTTCTCTTGGCAGTTTTATTTCTAATATATCTTTTAGGGGTTAAATAGTTTATTTATGTTTTGTTTATTATTTTTTAATGAATAATTTATGTTTAGGTAATATATTTTTAACATATTCTTAAAATAAAATGAATTTTTTTGGATATCCCAATACTAGCATGTTGGATCATAGTTTCTGTATAGCCTATATAGTTTTGCATGTCATCTACTTTAATTAGTGACTAGTCATACAGCCCCAACTTATTTAATATTTTTTTATAATCTTACTCAGTAGTTAAACTCATAATTTATACCCAATGACGTTATAGAATTTATACTATACTACAGCATACTCTCATATAATACATTAGTATGCAGTTTATTATAAATTATATAATATATTTATTAGATTATTATAGTGGGATAATATGTTTATCTAACATGAAAAACACTGAAAGAAATGAAAAATATACAAGCAATGATGAGAGTATTGTAATAAATGAAATATTATAATATTGTATATTTCTCTAAATATTATTATTACCAATAAGTAAACCAAAACATATGATAATAATATTAACTATTAAACTATTAAAATCAAAAAATACATGTAAGAAAATTTACCAAATCTTATTTATTTTATATAAGTTAAAGACCAACACGTTCTTTTATATTATGAAAATATAATGATTGTTAATTCTTGGCTAAACTCTATTATATATTTAATATAAATATTAGTGGCGGCTTCAATATTAATAGTTAATATATATAACTGTGTATAGGCTAATGAGAGGTATATATGGCTACATACTTATATATATAGATATATATATATATAATTATATAATATATATATTATATATTATAATTACGTTATATATAATAATAAATATAGTAATAATCTATATAATAAATTATATATATATTATAGATATATATATAGATATATTATATATATATAATATTATATATTATATATATATGATTATATAATATACTTATTAATTACAAGATTATAATATATATTATACTTATATATTATATATAATATATTATATTAATGTTATTACATTTTATTAATATGTCATGATACATTAAATATAAATATATTAATAATATTATATATTTTTATAAATTTTTCATCTATTTATCCTATTATAGAATAATAAGGATAAACAGATAATATTTATTTCAGTTCCTCTCAATATAATAACTCAATTAGAATAATTGATAAAATAACAATAATGTGTTTATATAATTTCAGTATGTATACAGTAATGATAATGGTATAAATAAACACATAGATTAAATTGTAAGCTTAATTTTTTATTATATATAAATATTTTTTTTTTTTATTTTTACACCATGATTATTTATATGTTTATACTAAATATATTATATTCAGGAAACTTTTACTTTAATATGATAACTGAACATAATGATATGCAATTATTTCTTTGTTATTTACCTAATAATATAATATATATATATATATTATTTAATATATATGATATATATTATAATTATATTATATATATATATATTATATCAATATATATATATATTATTATATATATAATATATATATATATATATATATGAATATATATATCTATATATATATATACTATAATAATTATATAATATATATATATCTAAATAATTTATAGTTTATAATATTATATTATATATTATATATATAATATAACATATATAATATATATATTAAAATAATATTAATTTATATATTTAATGTATATATATTTATATATAATATATATATTATATATGATATATATATATATATTAAATATATATATAAGTTAATATAGTATATATATATTATTATATATATATATATATAATATTATATATATATAATATTTAATATATTAATATATATAAATAGTATATATATAATTAATATATTACCCCATAAATAATAGTTATACATAATATCAAGTAGAGACTGTATTCGTGAAACTATGCTACCTCAAGATTGCACTCTGAACCTGCTCAGCGACTGAACGTGCACTCAAAATCGTTGTAAGTTAGAAGGACAGCGTGCTATTTTTATTCGTTACGAGTGTTCAGGAATCGTCGCATAATGTTGACTGATAACGATATGTCTAACATTTTCGTGAAGCTAGATCAATTTTTCAATATCTACAATGAACGTTAATTAATAGTATAACTAGAAGCTAATAGCGAAGCATAATTACCGTAAATATCTTCGATCTGCTCATAATAAATATGACGGTTATTATTAACTACCATGATTAAATATATGCATATAATCAAAACTTTCATGTTGCAAAATTTAACGTCTCGGTGATCGGGACTCGTGTCTGTGAATTATACTCTATCAGTAACTAAAAATTGTTTATAAATTTACATATATATAAATAATCAATATGTATATATAAATACTATATATTACATTATAAAATTAATAATTTAACTTTTATATATGATACAAAAAGAATATATTTAATAAAACAAATGATATATAAATATATAAATAAAATACTAAACATACTATATAAAATATGTAATAAAAATATATTATTTATTATTTATATATTAATAAATATCTACATCAAAAGCCTTCATAAATATTCACTCTTGTAATTTTGATGACATTAGGCAGGGGAAAAGTATTTGACAGGGAAATATGTTCGACCAAGTGTAAAGTGCTATAGAGCATACTCAGAAAAACTATACCTGCGCAAGCAGTTCTAGCAGTTACGATTGACATCACGGTCATGCGAAGTGGTTCGCTATAATACTAATTACGCTCTGTCATTCTTCCACATGACGAGAAAGCTAATGAGAAGCTAATGATGTAATTTGTAAATACTGATCGTATATGTTGGCTAATGTCATATATATATATTATGTATGTATGTGTGTGTAATTGAAATAGTATATGTCTTATATAATTCCCTAGATAGTATACGTATTAAAATGGCTATACGTATATAAGAATATTAGTATCAGATAATATATAAAGTAGTAAAATTTCTACATTACATTAGACTATAATTATTTTTGTGCCGAAACTAAAGGATCTAACTACGATGAGAAGAAATTTTACCGTCTTTAAGTGATGACCTATAAACTATAAGCTTAACCACTATAAATATATATTTATAATATTTTCTTCATAACGTTTATATATAAATAATGTATAATATATATAATAACTAATAATAATCATAATTATATAAAATAATTATATAATCATATATATATATATATATATATATATATTAATATATAATATATATAATAATATATATATAATATGATATATTAAATAATATATATATTATTAATATATAATATTATATATATATTATATATATATATATATTCTATATTAATATATATGAGAGTGAGAGTATTAGGTAGATAATATTATATGAATAGATTATATATTATATATAGAGAGATGAGAGAAGCACGGTAGTAAAAATGTTTCTAGATCGCCAATTTATATATATATATTAATATATATATATTATATTATATATATTTATATATATATTATATATATATATATATATTATATATTATATATATATATATATATATATATAATATAGCCATATATATAAGTTTCAACTCATTTTTTTAACTTAATTTTCCTATAGTAAAATATTTTCTATATATTTTATTATCTCATATTTTCTTTTATTATAGTTAAGTGAAGTTAAATATTATATCTTAAATGCTTACCTAATAATAGAATCATATCATATACACGTAAAAATGAAATGACTTATATATTGTATTATTACTTCTATATAAATATAGACGGTATAACACATGAATTGATTGTTATTTATCGTATTATTATCTACTTAAATAAATCTTTATATTTTTCTCAATCTAATGCGTCTTTATTTCTTATATGAAAATGATGAGGTTTTGTGAAACCCTATTATAATATTAATATTTTATTCTAGAAGCAATATTTATTTATAAATAATATATTTTTCCATATATTATATATAATATAAAGAAAAAAAGCACAGATAAAATATTTATATATTAATATAATTATTAAATATTATAATATATATAATATTAGATTATATTACTATATGATATTATACTGTGAATTATAAATAGATAAATATATGATATTTTTATTAAGATCTATGTCTATATAGAGAGCTAAAAATATATATATATTTAATAATTATATATAATAGGTACTAAAATAACTATTTATTTATCCTCACTTTATATACTGCATAGTGTCACCTGTTGATTATAAATCGTTTTACCTATTTAATATTTTACGTAATTTTAATATATAATAAGGATTGGCTACTCGCGATACTATAAATGCCAATTGTAGATTATAATAATAATATATATATATATAATATATAATATAATTAGTATATATATATATATATAATAGTATATATATATAAATTATATATATATATTATATATATTATAATATAGTATATATATATATATATATATATATATATAATATAATATATATATATATATATATCTATATATAGTATATATTATATTATATATATATATATGGATAACTTGTCCCCCTACTATATAATATGGTGTTAACAGTAATATATATATATAAATCTGATAATGATACGTAATGAATACTCATGATTATTTAATTTTCGTCGGTTCAAATGAAGTTACCATAGTTACCTAATATATATATATAATATTT
>JABUQX010027577.1:15000-17500 GCA_015478945.1 Trachelipus rathkii | reverse complement strand
AATACTGGAACCATTGATGAAGTGTTTGTGTAACTTATGGTGTGGTTGGAGGATTTGGTGGCCGAGGTCTTCCCATTGTTGACAAAAAGATCAGCGAACGATCATTTGACAGTCCGTGGATTACCCATAAATTGTTGTGAATTAGAGAAAAGCCCTAAACATTTTAAGCTTAATAAAATGAGATTATATCCTTTGATTATTTTAAACTATTGAGAAATTTCTGCATTGAAACTTTCAAGGGAGTTATATATCAGAAGATTGATAACTCTAAGAATGATTACGCTAAAATGTGGAGAGTTATAAGTGGTATTTTGGGGAACATATTTAAATAGATTGCATAATTAAGGATGGGGAAATTTTATTTGGATAAGGTGGATATTGCAGAATCTTATAACGACTATTTTCTGAAAGTTCCATCAAGCTTGAGAACTGCAATCCCTAGATTACTAAATAATTTCATAAATAATATATTAGCACCACAAGACTCGCTGGCATTTATGCCTTATATTCCGACCGAGATTGAGGAAATTATAAATAAAATAAAGGATAAAAAGTTCTATACCTTCAGTCTTCCTGCTAGAATTTTAAAGATGTTTCAGGATAAACTCTGGGAATTCTCTCCGTGCTTTTTAATAGATGTACTTCAAGTGGAATATTCCCTGATTTTTAAAAGATAGAGCTAGTGGTGGTGCCACTTCACAAATCTGGAAGTCGTGACGCGCTTGAAAACGTTGGACCTATTTCAATTCTCTTAACAGTAACTAAAGTATACTGATTACTTTATTAGGAAATCTTTTATTTTTCCTCAGCAGTTTGGATTTGTGAAAGAGAAATTCAGGATGGAGTTTTATCATTTTTTGCATGATATCTGTATGAGCTTGTCTCTGAAGAAACATACTGTTGCTGTCTTTCTAGATTTTTATATAGCATTTGACACAACAGATATAAATATCCTTATTGTTAAATTATAAAGATATGGTATTAGAAGGGTTTGTCGAGAATTTATTAGGTCTTATTTCAATAACTGAAGACAATATGTTCAAGTGAATGGTCTGCCGTCGGGTCCCAAAGTGGTGGAGGCTGGTATATCCTAGGGGTAATGCCTGCGACTTTGATTTTTCATAATGTATATTAAAATATGTTGATAACTATTTCCAATGTTAAAGTTATTATTTGCAGACGACACATTTATATACGGAATGTTATAAATGACAAGCAGCAAAATTTTCAGGTAGGCTTGCGGTAATAAATTGTCTCTGAATTTAGTAAAATCCAAAGGAATGATCTCCTTAATCTCTCCTAACATTTGAGCCAACCTTCATTTAAATGGTACGGATATCAACATTATAAAATCTATTAATTATATTGGCATTATTTTACAGCATAATTTAAAATTTGATAAAAATATGTATCTATTGTGTAAGAAAAATAGGAATAATGTTATACTATTTGTCTGAGAAATCTAGTTTCATCCAAAGTTTTGACTACTCTGTACTTACTATTCCTGTATCTACCCATTCTTGAAAATACACTTGTTGGCTTGAAGTGAATCAAATGACAGTGCCCTGATACCAATTATTATTGCACAGAATAACGTGTTGAGAAACATTAGCTCCGGTGAGACTGCTCATACAGTTGAAATGGTTGCAGAACAAGGTATAATGCCTCTTCGCCACTTCTACAAATTTGAGCTTGGCCTATTCATGTATGCTAATTTGCTGAAAAGAAGACGCACTACTTCATAATTATTTGGACATCCTATTTGGACACATAATTACATTACTCGAAACTTGAACCTAATGAGTCATCCGTTTTTGAGGATTCCGGTTAATCTAAATTTTTTTAATTTGTAAAGGAATTTTGTTCTGGGACTCTTTGACACTCCGTCTTAGAGAAAACACAAATACTGTAAACTTTAAGTAATCGTTACGGGACTTTATTGATCCTTATTGATTTTGATATAATAATTATTAGTTATTATATTTTTATTATCATTCTCCTACATGTGACATATTATAATATTAAATATTTAAATGTTTCGGAACATATCGATGAGAATTTAAGTTCTTTTTTCGATTTGTCGTGAAGTTTTTGGTTTGGAACTAAGGGAGTGAACATCTGTTATCGTTCTTTAGTGTGACGAATTTAAAGTTTAAGCTGTTGTTTTTGAATTGGACTATTTAAATATTGAATTTCAATTTTTATTGAAAAACAAGAGATTGTAATCTACGTAAAGTTTTTTGTCTAGATATTTGGAACTAGACAATATTGGTAAGGTTAAAATCATGTTATTTTAAAAAAGGACAAAGCAGATGTTTAAATGTTTAGCTTTCTATTTATTTAGTAAGCATACAAGTCAACTGATTATCAAATAAGTTTTTTTTATATAAAAATACGCAGTAGCATTTTTATTTATTATAATTATTTTATTTTTATTATTATTGGCTATGTAATCATTCTTCTTAATGTCATTGTATGATAGGTTCATAACTGGAGGTGG
>JABUQX010027576.1:22500-29262 GCA_015478945.1 Trachelipus rathkii | reverse complement strand
TGTCCTATTCTTACGTTGTTACAAAATGTCTTGCTATGTTTAACCAAATCAAACAAATAATACCACGCTTTTAATGTTAAATTACTTTATTTACCCAAAAAATAGCAGTTTTCTGTTCGTACTCAGATTGTTATATTTAGGAGACTTCACCTTCGCCCCCTTATGGGGAGGACTCCCCGGTAGCTTCGCCTATTCTAACCTTGTAAATTTTCATAACTTCTTTTCCCTGAGATATCTTAATACAGGACTCCTTACAATATGAACGTTGGTTTCACACTCTTTCCTCCCTATTATTTCCCTTTATGCTTTCATTCTCTCTATGTGATTCGCCTTTACCTGAGTCTCGCTCTTGATTAATTATACTGCATTACCATTAACCCAATAGCCCTTAGCAGACTTGCACGAAGACTCAAGTTTTAAACCCAATTCCCAACTGGCGTTATGATCGCGACCGAATGGCTTTTTTTATCAGCCTACAAGCTTATCCCACTTTCTTCCTTCAATAATGCGTTTCCGACTGATTGAGATTGCCCCTTTCCAATCTTCCTTCAAAAAGTTCCATCTCTTCACCAGCACCTCGGCACCACGGTTGCATTCCGCGGTCTTCCGCAGGTAGGCGTCTCGGCCAAACCATTGGTGGTCCCAAAAAGTATCTCACAAGCTAAGACAAAGAGAAAGAAACGAACTCTACAGCAATACAGCAAGACCCAGCACCACCCCAAACATGATTATTTTTAAGCAGTTGCGCGAGATCTTTCCGACATTCAATCGCCAAAAAAGTAAAACAATACTTACAAACTAGTACTTCAACTTCAACCTCACAACCCCTCTATCTTCAGTGTGAAAGTTGCACAGAAAATATCTTGCCGCTCCAGCAACTCTTCACCCACATTCCTCCGTTATGGGCCTGATATAACCGGCACGACGATCTCTTCTCCTGCAGCTGTTGCAGATAATTAGGTAATGCAATAAGATCTCTAGAATTTTCAAGCCACTCCAGCCATTTCCGCTACCTGAAACTTTCAAAAATTGAAATGACACTGCACCGAAGTCTTCACAGCCGAAAGGAAGGATCAATTATACGTTTTTTTAAATTATCTGCAGATTATTCAAACTCATTAGCGAAACAGCAAGAGACGATGGCCCTAGTCCAGACTTAATTCTTGTACATGATAATTTCGTTATAGTCACTAATTCACTCCTCGTGCATCAGCATTCTTGCTGGATCTGTATAAAAGAATCTAGATCGAATCCTCCTTTTTCATCTATTTGAACTATAGCTTTGTAATCCTATCCCCAAACCTGGGAAAGATCCAATTTGCGCGGGACAAGTTAAACACCCAATTTCGATACCTCCATACTTGGAAATTAATTGGAAGAAAATTAGGTTTCCGCCGGTCTCTCCTGTTCCTGACAGTAGCCAGAGCTTTCAACTTCCGGTTTGTTTTCCGCAAAAATCATTTAAAACTGCAAAATTCTTATTAAAAAACTGGATCTATACATCCGGAAGCTTCTAACTGTGTGGGATAGTTCTTTGCCTAATTTTGATCTTGAAAAAAGGACTCACAACGTGGAGAACTGCGGTTCTCTTTAAACTCCACTCGCTTGGTTTCCGAAGACAGCTCTCCCTCTTTTTAATTAAATCCTTCTGTCAGACAAATCCATCCAGGTTCGTGTTCTTCTGTTCTATCACGCCACTTTACTCTAAAAAGGCGTTCCAGGGCAGTGTTCTAAGTGTATTATAATTTGCTTGTCGAATTCAATGAAATCTTTACTTCTCTTCCAGCGACCGGATCAATTTTTTTCCTATGTTATGACCTCGCTCTATATCATTGACAGTTCCATGCTGATTTCTTGAAAGGCAACTTCAACTAGTTATTGAGAATATCTTGCAACTAGGATAAATTCCCATTTGGCTTCCATATTCTCACCAGCGAAACCTCAGCGGTACTATTTAGGAAAAAGAGAGTCGAAAACATATTAAACTCCTGAAAATGACTTGTCATCGCTGCTTACTTATTTCGTTTATATCTTCCTCAAACCATCTTGGGTGCCTGATTCATAAGTCCTTTTACGTACTCCACACCTCCCTAAATCCGACCGCAAGCCTGGACTATTTCTGCTCTTTAAAGTACAGTATATGGTTCAGGCTCCCAACTCTACTACAATCCGTTAGATACCACTTCAAACCGAAGCAATCCGTTATCTCTACTTGGAGGCTTCCGCATCTGTCCTCCTCATGGAGCCTTGAAGTTGAATCGATGTGATACTCTCTCTTCGAAGGCGAATACTCAGCTGCACAATTATCTTATCTTTCAAAACCCTAATAATCTGCTTAACACCGATTTCTGCGCGAGATAATCAGAAATCCCTTTACTGTCAAATTTGAAAGCAGTTTAAAACATCTTTAACTTTCTCACCATTCCTATTGCAAAATGCTGCCGTTTCTCTATGACGAAAGGGTATACACCATGTTGTTTCCCTCTCCTATCATTTGCCTGGTCCATACCTCTCTCTCACTCTCTCTTCTCTCTCTCTCTCTCCTCTCTCTCTCTCTCTCTCTCTCCTTCTCCTATCTCTCTCGAAATACTAAGCCAACCTTCGCTGTCTTGTTATGAAGACAGCATTTCCTGTTCTTCATTCCGGCAAGTTCACGGTTTATTTACTCCATGTTTTTACTGACGTTCTACAAGAAGGTGTGACAATATACTAACGTGAGTACTCGCGTGTCTTTCCTGACCAAAAACTCTCCATAACCCATCCTCCCTTATGCTTCATTTTTTTTAATGCAGAAATTAATTGCATATAATTATTTCCTATTCTAGGATTCGTATTCCTTAACCAAGATCACCTCTCATGCCATTTATTCAATTTACTCAGCACCTTCAGATCTTAAAGCTCCCTTTCTAAAAACCAAGTGTATCCTCTATTCCAACAGTTTGTTCGGCTTGCCTCCACTCTCGTAAGAAAACAGTCAACCTGTTGGACCCCTCTCGCGTTAGGTAATGGCAACGAAACGCTACAAAAGCGCTAAAATGACCCCTCTTCTTTTCGAGCTGTTCTAAGTACCTCTAGGCACGCCGTTCCGTAACGGTCGCCTCCCACCAAGCTACAAAACAGTGCTCGACGAGTGATCAGCGAGCGGTCGAGCTTAGAAATATATAGTCGAACATTGGTGAGTGGTCGTCCTCCCACAGACGAAAGCGCTATTTGCAAGCTTCCTTAATGCCACACCATTATCACTCACAGCCACTACATGTCAATCGACATGTGTCAATCCCATCTGCAAAATTTTGCACAGTCGCCTGATTCATCATAATCTTCATGATTGCCTCCAACTGGCACCATTCGCCGTACGTCCACCCTACTTTATGTTCATACACCTTCTCAAAATCTATCCCATATCTTTTATCTGAATCTCCTTACTTTAAAGTAGCTCTATTTTCTCTTATCTTCAAAAACTGAATATTCTTTACAACCACCATATAATTGTTATGTTAATATTAGGACTATGTATAATGTAAGGACATCTTTTTATATAGCTTTTATTTATTCTTTTGACTATATTTCATTTCGCCATCCAAATTTTCTTTGCCATTTAAAATATGTAGAAGCCAGGACCCATCAATAGAGTCGATTATTGGCCGCTCTTTGTGAGCTCCATGTGCGTCCTGTTGCATGAACTAATTTATATATATATATATATATATATATATATAATATATATATATATAGTATATATATATAATATATATAGTAATATATATATATATATATATAATATATATATATATTATAATATATATATCATTATATATATATATATACATTTGTAGTCACACGACCTCACATTCCATGATGGGGGGGGTCATTACCCATTGCACAGCGTTCTAGGTTTTGGAAATTTAGTTACAATGCATTCGTAACCAAGCGGATTATGATGGTAGAGTCGCCCGTAATAATCTAGGCTTTAAAGATAGCAAAGACAACTACTTCGGACTTAAACCTTCATTGAATATTTAAGCACTCTTAGCACATTGTTTCGAATTCAAGTCGCGGAGGGTACGTTAGTTCTTTTACCAAGAAGTAGAATGTCATAAAGGGAGATATATAGAATATAACTATAATAATATTATGATAGTACAGTATAAATTATATATATATGATACCATAGGCTACCATATATAGTATAATTATATAACGCTGACTCATTAGACTATATATAGTACACTAAACGTAATTATAGACTATATATTCACGGTCCTTATACTCTAGTATAGCTGTAGTAATATAATCTTCAAAATAGATCTACTCAGAACGCTTACCGACTATATATTAAGAATTAATTATATAATATATATATATATAGAATATATATATATATATTATAAGAGAGAAGAGAGAGAGAGAGACGAGAGAGAGAGAGAAAGCATTATGTTTTTTATAATAATGATGTGTTGGAGATGTTTTAGTAATTTTGAAGTATTGAAATATTAGTTTTAATTCACTTTGCGTACAACTGGTATTATCCAATATTACAAATTAAATCTCCTATTCTAGCAGTAATTTTTTGTCTGTTAAGGTTTCGAGACCGAGATATCGAAATTCACCTCTTACAGAGGAAAACTAATCCTTAGCGAAAAAAAATTCGATTCGAATCCACTGAGCCTCCTGTGGAACTCTTAATCTATATTATATTATATATATATATATATATATATAATATATATATATTATATAATATATATATTATACTATATTATATATATTATAATACTATATATTATATATATATAGATATAAATAACTCACTGATGATCTTCACTTACCAGGATTAGATCCGGGCCTCCGCTGAACGGATATCCAAGCGTGTTACCAACTCAACCCGACAGCTCTAAAATAGAATACAGCGACTTAAACTATGAAAGAGTGCTACTATTCAATAGAGCAAATAAGGACCGCCTAGTCAGGACAGATACCTCAGCCACGCATCTCCGCTTTGCACTCTCGGTCAAGTCTAACACCAAGGACCACTCTAGAATCAGAGATTAATTACATGATACTAGATGTAAATACTGCAATCTAACCACAGTTCAATTCTGTAGATAAAATAACTCCTGACAGTGAATCTTCACTTACCAGGATTGATCCGATCTTAATTCCTGGTAAGTGAAGATTCACTCAAGGAATTATTTTATCTATACAAATTGAAATGCGGTTTAATAGTATACATCTTAGTATATATATATATAAAATATATATATATATATATATATAAATATATAATTATATTATTATATTATATATATATACTATATATATTATAATATATATATTATAATATATATATATTATACATATATAAATATGTAAATGAGAAATTCACTTCAATAACTTTATGATGGTACAATTTGAACTCGAGAGGACCTTCATTTTGAATCAATTTATTATGGGGAAGCTCATCAAAATGCAAAACTTTTGTTTCATGTGATAAAGCATCACAAAAATCGTTCCGAATGTTCTGAGAGTCAATTAAGGTCAAGAAAGTGATTTTCTTGGTTTTATGAGATAATTTTCTTGTGGGAAAAAGATTTCAGTTTTATAGTTGCATGGAAACCAGTGATTGAAAATACTCTTACGTAAATACAAAAAGGCAAAATTTCTTGTATGTTGTTTGGACTTCCTTTCATTGCTTTACAGTTACACTGTAATTTCTCGATAATTTAATTTTTTATTGTTAACATTTCTAAGTAGGTAATTACAAAATATTATATCTACTTGTTAAATACTTAATAATGAAATAAGAATCGAATTTAAAAAAAATATTTACAAATTAAGATATAATTTATAAACATGCTATTTTTATTGAATATAATATTAAATAGGAACATAAAATATGTACTAGACAATAACAACATATAAAAGACTATAGAAATAATCAGAAAATTATATATATATTATATATATATATATATATATATATATATATATATTATATATTATATATATATATATATATATATATATATAATACTATATATACCATAATATACTAATGAAAGCTAATGGAAAACTATATAATAATATAATATTAATATATAATAATATATTATATATAATATATAAAATAAAAACAAATTTAAAGGAATACAGTTACACTTTCATATTTTAATTTACCACTAAAAAATAAATAATAAATCTATTTTCAACCTATTATTAAAATTAAAAATAAGATTTTAAATTTATCGTACTTATAAAATAATACAAATTTTAATTAGAAAGTCTTATTTAACGAAGTGGTGAACATTTGGGGAATTAAAATAAATATTCCAAAATCATTTCATTGGAGATATTTAAAATTAAAATAAACAATATTAATCTTTTTGAATAAGTATTAATATCAAAAATAAGCAATCTACAAATTTCCACCTAACAAAAATTAAGCCATTTTCAATTGTGCATTTAGTGCTTACGAAACGTAACGAAATCTCGAGTTTGAGTTCGTTTTTGATCACAATATAGCCCCAATTAGAAAAATGCTCATTCAAACGAGGGAAGTTCCTAAATCGGTAAGTGCTTATTTTCCTGTGCTTGGCCGAAATGAAGACGTGCTGTTATGGAAAAAATGTAAACAACATGATGACGGCGTGTTGTTCCGTTTGTTCATCAATGTATCATTCAATAAAATTAGCTTTCAACTTGAAGAGCTTCCAAATCGATAACCTTCATCACAATAGTTATCAATTATTTGTACACCCTATA